>LPNX010722208.1:0-26480 GCA_001517045.1 Pseudotsuga menziesii | reverse complement strand
ATCTCTATGCACCCTGGCTTCCTCAGCCTCCTCGGCTTCGGCAGCCTCGACCGCATCTCTGTATACAAGTACTGCTCTAGCTACTCATCTGAAAAGACGTAGCCAAACGGGTGGAACTCCAACTACAAACTCCTGCATGGCCGCAGGGATATGCTCGATCCATATAGTGGGAACTCGTTGGGTTAGCCTAGCCAGCTTCCCCTCAAGTACCCTGACCAATCCTGGGTCTCCTCCTACAACTGGACGCACGAACATGCGGGGGTGCCCTTCAGGGCGGACTGGTCCAATATCTGCATTTTGACACATAAATCGGATTAAGACTTGTACATATATATATCACTATCATTTGAAAAATTCATAAAAATTTGATAATGATAAAAAATTAAAAAATTACTTACCCATATCGCCCCATATTGCTCCTGGAGGGAGAATGAGATCGGGATCACCTCGAAAGTCCATCCCAACGTATGGAAACTGCTCCAATGCCGGTAGCTGTCGTTCCCACCATGTATAAAAGTCATCATCATATACACTCTGTACTACATCTACTCCTCCGTGACGGAGGAATATGTCTCCCCACCGACTCAGCCTCGGCTGACATGGATGTCTGACCTGTAGTGGTATAGCAGGGATCATAGCTGGCACTCTCTCAAAGAAGAACGCTACTAGTATACTCACATAGCCGAAGTTCTTGCGTCTTCCTCTCTTGCAGTCAGATAATTGCCTCTTCGTGATGGGGGAAATTCCTGAGCACCAGTCATAGAGAGCGCCTCTAAAGCAATCAACTGCCACCCTCATTTGATTCCTGGTGGCCATATGTAACCTTGATGACCCTGCAAGTCTCACAATAGTATTGGCCAATACCTGCAGAGTGAAATCCTAGATGTATGCAATGAGAACACTGCTCCCTTTCTTCTGAGTACCTGGTATGCAGAACATGTCAACATAGTTTTGGACACTCAAGGGGTCCCCGCCCCTGCCAGTGCCCTCCAAGTTCACAGGTGCTCCCCGTTGTGACAACCCAGTAATGAAGTAATTATCTTCCATGGTAAGCTCTAAGGTCTCACCCTGAAGATTGAACATACCCAACTCATGCTCCCAGTAATTGACCAAGAATTCCAATATGCAGACATTGGCCCGCATGGGCGAGGTACAAAAGAACTTCAGCAAACCACAAGTCCTCAATGCTTGTATGGTGGGAAAGCTTTGGAGTGTCGCATGATCCATTGCTTCATGCTCTCTCTCTCTCCACTCCAGAACCATGTTTTCCTGGAAAATACAAAGAATTTGGATTCAGTATTTCACAATCAAAATTTAAAAGTTTTGTACATTTTTAAAGCTTTGCCCTTTTGCGCAGCATTCGTGACTATCCCTTTAGACAGGTCACGAATCATTCACGACTATCTAGTTGGACAACTCACGAATGAAATGCACATTCACGACTCTCCTATGCAGCAACTCGCGAATGCACACTATGGTAATTTTGGGCTGCTCATAAATAATGAATTCACCATTAATTTTAATATTTGCTTGGATCAAATTAAAGGGCTTAGGGTGTAGAGTTACCTGAAGCTGACGGTTTCTGATTCTGACGGTCCAATTGTCCTCGGCGATCGATCAAAGGTAGAGGGTATTCTTGCTCTTTATGGTTCAAAAAGTTCAAATGGTATGAAATGTTTTAATTTTCATTCTATTTATAGAAATAATATTTCATAAAGTGGGTTTTTATCCTATAGTTTGAAATGCTAATTAACTAATGCCATACTTTCGTCCCCTGGAACAGGTTTATCAACTTTTACAGAATGTTGTTGCTCTAATAGGGTGGTTTCACTATTTCCAACACATGTTGGCATCTTATCACTCCACACTAACCTTAGTATTTAACATTTTTCCATGGACTATGGTATTCCAAGCCATTATTCCCTTGTCTCTACCATTGTTCTTCCATGGCTAAGGCCCTTATTCCATGAGTATCATCTTTATATGCCTTTGTCATCCTTTGCTGCTCATGCCGCCACTGTTTCAAGCCTAGGGGTGTCCTCTTAGCTATTTTTCACACCAAATAGAGCTTCTTCTGAACCTCTTTTTACAAGCTATCCTTTTATAGGACTCCCCGTCCTTATGGAGTTTCTTTAGGCCCAGGTCTGACTCCTTCAAAACAGACTTGACTGCCGAGTTATCTTGTCCGTTCAAGCTCGTTAAGAATATGTGAACGGGAATCCGCATTGGTGGTAGGTTATCTCTTTCTCGGACCATGCGGAATAATACGAGAAAGGATCACTCTCTTTTCTTTTGAATTGAGAAGAGTATTCCCAGGTATAGGTTTATCACTTTTCTAGACCTGAGGGACTAAATTTACGGAAAAGGAACACCCGGTTTGAGCTTAGTTTTCTCTTTTTCATGCTCTGGACCCAAACATGAAAAAGATTCTGAGTGTACTTTGTGTCTTTGTCATGCTCGTTAAACACTAAAGAACAAAGCAACGAGTTTATTGTTGTAAGCCCCATTTCTCGTAACCAAATGGATCTTTCCGAGTGATCTTGCTTTCCTTCACACTTGTAAAACTCAAGCTATTCTATGTTGTTCTGGAAGGAGCGTTGGGTAGGTGGTAATTTAACCTTTTTCGGACCTCCTTGACTAAGTACGAAAAATGTTCACCTTTTCTTCTTTGGAAGTTAAGAGAGTTCTTTTGTGGTTCTTTTTATACTTTTTCGGCCTCAGGAGACTAAATTGGACGAAAAAGGACCCCCCTGGAGTCTTCTTTGGCATTTTCAGACTCTCTAAATGTGAAAATACCGACTGAGCATGTACTAGTTCGGGCTCATTAAATCCACGAATCAGTGACACTATCAAGCATTATTTTCCCATCTCTTCAAGCTTGTTAAAAAATGAAGATGGAACCGAGTTTACTTTCCTGGACTCGTTAAAATTTAATAGGGAAGGTAAGGAAGAAGTTTTCTCTTGTTTTCAGTAATGGCAGCATGTCGTCCTTGAACATCGCACTCTTTGCTTTTCGATCTCCATGTTTCAGTATACACTTGTGTTCAGCTATCACTTTGAGTTTCTTACTCCTCTTGTCCATTATACCTGGGGAATCTAATCATGTCTCCTACATGACAGATAAGTCTATTTTTTCTATCTATCCGTTGTACGTTGCCTTGGGTCATCTCTGTGTTGTGCTCACTGTTCAAGGACTATACCCAATGTCTAATCTATAGCCTGATCCCATCATTGTTATATCTGTATCTATTTGTGTCTCCCTTCTTTTGCCGAGTTCCTAGTCACTCTTGTGATCCGTTGGAGGATCTGTTGCCTTCCTTATCACATCATGGTTTCGTTTTCAGTATTTCCTGATGGTGAAGACCTAGAGTTTTGACGATCGTACCTCAGGATTCACTTTCATAATTGGTGAATTCATTTGCTTCAGTTGTTTATTATCACCTATTAGTTGACAAACTGTTGAATCCTCTCCATGTTCGACTTCAGCTTACCCTTATTCACATGGCTTGGATTGTACTGGTTCTTTGGGATCCTTTATGAAGACCTTAGTTCACACTTATGGACTAAGTTGCGCAATATTATGTTCTATCAATATACACAGCTTCCAGATCTTTGAAGACCCATCATTATTGTATATTGTGGCTTCGATCCACCTTTGTAATATACGTGGTTTTATACCCGCATCATAAGATGTACTCAAATATTGTAAAGGAGCTAGTGTTCCAGTAAATTGAACATAGCATCCTCAGATGTAATTTTGTATATGATATTATTATGTATTTGTTTCAGGTACTCTCTCTGCTCCATTGGATTTCTGAGTTCTTCAACGCTGACTATTATAATGTATTTCGGCCATCACTTCCCTCTGACCTCACACATTAGGGGGCATCTGTTATACACCTGAGTGGCACCTCTCCGTGCGAGTGCCGACATCCCTCATGTTGGCACAAAAAAGGACACCTATAGATAGAGGTTTTCCCAAAAAACTATAGCTTGGTTTATCATGAAATACATTCTTTCACCATTCACCTAGTTACTTTGTCATTTAACCATGTTGAGATGTATTCGTGACTTTTCTTTTATACAACTCGTGCATCATTCGCGAGTCTCAGTTGTTACAAGTCGTGCATCCTTGTATTCGCGGGTTTCTCTTATGCTAAGCCGTGAATCATTTGCGGGTTGCTCTACTGCATACCCGCGCATATGTCTCAAACATTAAAACATTAAAACTTTCGTTGATTGGAGATTAGTTAAGTCATTTAACTTAATTTCCTCAACTGCCACAACTTCCCCAACCTTCAAGAACGGCCTTATTTCACCCATATAAATACAGGCCTTGGGGAGGGTGTGGGTGACTTACACTTGGAGAGCAAAGTTATGATGGTGGATTTTATGCAGAAGTCTTTGGAGCAGTTGAACTCAGAATCCTTTGGTTGCAGAGGATTCCTTGTCTCAGACGCTGGGTTGTAACCTTAACTCTTTCCATTATTGATAATAAAGAGATTACTTCTTCCATATGTGTTTCATGTCTTGTGATTGGATGAATGTTTATATTTCAGTATGATATATGTTTTATCTAACCTGCGTATATGTACATGAATCATCTTGTATCTGGAAGAGTTTTTCTTGACAGGTGAAAGAGGAGAAATCCTAAAGATTCTGGAAGTGGAACAGAGAGGAAGAGAATAGCAAGGATTGAACTTCGTTTAACAAGTAAGTCCTTCTAACCCTCCTATTTCCTATTCTGTACTTTAAGAGTCAATTGTCTGCAAGTAATTGAGTATGTTGGTAACCCCGACCTTTGGTTATTAGGTGTATTATCCTGTACAACACCATCTTAGCTTGACATGTGAGGAAGTTAATAGTAAGAATGTGATGGACATTGGTAAGTGGTAAATGACAAGCACTACCATGTGAATAACGTCTAGAAACCCATAAAATTATACTCCATGTAGAATATTGGTAATATGCCATGTGATGATTGTGAGACAGTTCCATCACACATCATCTATGATACAAACCATTGGTTCCCTCCTTGTAAGTCATGTCACATTGGGGACTTTTCCCAATAACTTTTATCCCCACCCATCATGCATATACTTCTTAATTTCCATGAATTTAAGATACATCAAATGAAAATCAACAAACACATATGGTTGACATAGCTTGAGAACTCATGAGGTAGATGTGAGATCTCACCCCTGACAATTGGGGAGGTCACAGGTTCAATTATCTCGACTCCATTGGGGTTAGACCCTGTAATCAGGGTTGATGAATTATCTTATTTGCTATCCATTAATCACGAGGAAGTACTCGGAGGGTTTTCCACAAAGTATTTCCTGGGAAATATATCATCAATGTAAAGTTTTTCTCATTGTTAAAAAAAACATTTCACCACAAACATTTTTTTATGACAAATGTAAAACAATGATAACTTAAAAAAATCACAATGAGGGTCAAATGCATTTCTATAAAATGTTGAACATTTTGAGTCCAAATTCAATTTCTTTTCCATAATTTGAAACATTTTATATGGATTCTTTGTGTGATGTGACTATCCAAGCAATACGCGAAATTTCTTTGAAAATTGGATAATTTATATTTTAAACCTCAAAGTTTTTGAGAGATTTTAATGTTTTTAACATTTTTTATCATATAAATTTGTAGAGTAGAATTTGAACATTGTACCACATAAATAAGATTTTGTAAAATTTTATATCAAAACTCAAAAATGCTAGTAAAAATAGAGAATATGAATGCATGTAAATTTAAGTTTGTTGAAGAAATGAATTGAAATATTTGCAGGAAATTCTAAAATTCACAAGCGTGTGGGTTTTTCTTTTAAAACATTTCTTTTGAAACAAAAATTATTTATACATTGTTGAAGTTAAGAAACATGTTTTTATTAATTCCATGCATCAGAGTTAGGCAATTGAATTACTATGAGTGAAGTAATTTGAAGTTCAACCCTCTGAAATTCTATCGATGGTGGGTAGTGGAAGTTAGGGTTTTGTTTTGGATCCCCAACTCATTTAAAATCGAGGTGTGTTGAGACCCCAAAAGGTGGTTAAGCAATTTTTTTTAATCTTGGGAGATTAAATTTCTTATGTGTTTGTTGAAAAACTCATCCTATTTTCTTGTCAAGATGAACATATCTCAAACAACCACCTATTCTATGTCAATTGATGATGGTTCTCTTGAGCTCAATCCAAGAAATGGGAAATGGACTCATATTATTGATTGTAAGTCTAGCACAACAATAGAGATTGGGATACCTAGCTCAAGAACATTGATTTTATCAAAAAATAACCATAGGGTTTTGGCAAGGGAACTCTTACCTTTTGGACAAGTGTCATTGGTGTAGCAATATGACTATATCCATTTTTTTTAGCTTGAGTGTCAATGATGACCAAGCTCTTTTCCATTTGTTAGAACCTGTGGATTTTGGCTTCGATAATGAGACTTGACAATGAGAGGTTCAACCATGAAGTTCACTATCTAAGCCATATGGTGATTGTTTTTTAATTGGGTTTAACCTTCTATTATTGTTCTCACTCAAACATTAAATCCCATGATTGATTACAAAGTTTGTAACCTATGTGATATTCCATCACATAGTTATAAAAATTATTTTTCACATGATGTGTGTTCTTTGATGAATATTTATCTTGGTGCAACAATCTATCAAATTATTTCAAATTTTCAAGCTCTATGAAATTTTTAGGAACAAACATACCTTTGGACGTGTGCAATGTCATCACATCCCTTTAAAATTTATGTTCAATATGATATGGTCTTTGTTATCCACAATTTGTTTTTATGTAATATGTCACGTATCCATTCCACTTTTTTTTTAAGTACAAGGTCTATCACACTACCCACTGGAGGGTATGAAGCATGGAGGATGCATGTAGGACCTCAAGTCATCATAAGATATTACCCCAAACCCATTTCCTATCCCACACTACTCTCCAAATCAAAATACTTTTAATTAACTATACAATAGGAAATGGAAACTAAGATGTCAAATCGAGGAAACCTCATATTTTGATTTTGTTGTCATCTTTCTTCATCAAATCATCTTTTGTCCACTTTAGAAACTTCTCTATATAATGTGCCTAGTTTTTCCCCTAGACAATCTAACATAAGTAGAATTTAAATGTAACTTATTTGGGATGCTAAAGTGGATGCAATTTGCATCCACTTTAGCATCATCTTGATATAATCCACCTAGTATTGCACCTAGAAAACCTAGCATAAGGAGAATATAAATGTAATTGATTTGGGGTGCTAAAGTGGACACAATAAATGTAATTGATTTTATGATAACATGACATTCACAACGATGATGATGATAACAATGTTGTTGTTGATGATAACAATAACAATGATTAAGATGATGGTGATGATGATGAAATGAATGATGATATAGATAATGATGATGAAGATGATGGCAATGACGATGAAGTTGGTAATGATGAGATTATACGATAATGATGATGATGATGATAGTAATGATGACAATGAAAGTTATGATGACAATGAGAATGACATGAATGATGATGATGATGATGATCCTTAGAAGAAAGTGTTGGTAGAGGTAAATAAACCTAGTTTCACTACAAGCTCCAATATTAAAATATGCCCAATCATAGTTATAAGTTATACATGCTTAAAGTTGTAACCATATCCCACTTGTTATGCATGATTTAAATTGTAACCATATCCCATATGCTTTACATGATGACAATGAAGATCTAGATGATAATGATAGTGATGATGTTTTTGATGATGACGTTGATGGAAATGATGATGATGATGATGATGATCATTGACATCATTGTCATCATGATTATCACAATAGTCATCATCATTGTCATAATCATCATTCATGTCATCATCGTCACCATTGTCCTTGACATCATCATCATCATCATGTTTATTGACATTGTCATCAGTTATTCATCATTACCTTTGGCATAAGAAATAACATCTACCGAAAAGATGTGATTAGTGAAAAAGGGTCATGGAGGACACATACGATTTATGCATGAGAAATAACAACTATATTTTTTAATATGATTAACATCATCATTCTCACTGTATCCATCATCATTGTCATTGTCATCATCATCATCATTTATTTCATTGCCATCATAATCATCGTTAACGATGTCATTGTAATTATCATTACCATCATCATAATTGTCATCATCATCATCATTGTCACCGTTCTCCTCATTATTAGCAACATTATCATCATCGTCATAGTCATCCTCAATTTCATAATCATTATCCTCATTGTAATCCTCAACATCTCGGTGCAAAGATGGATACAAAAGTGGATAAAAACATGCATGCAAAAAAGGATGCAAACATGGATGCAACAAAAAGTAGGAGCAAAAGTGAACGCATAATGGGGTGCACCAAAAGTGGATGCAAAAAATGACATAATAGTAGCAGCAAAACATGATGAAAAAAATGGCACAAAAGTGGAGGAAACCATGGATGTAAAATTGGATGTGAAAGTGGATGCAACAAAAGTAGATGCAAAAGTAGACGTAACACCCAACGCAAAACCCAATGCAAAAGTGGATGCAAAAATGGATGCATAAGGGGATGCAATAAATTATATAAACTTGGATGCAAAAACAATGCAAAAGTTGAATAAAAAGTGGGTGGAAAAGTAGGCACAAAAATGGGTGTGAATTGGGACACAACAAAAGTGGGTGGAAAAGTAGGCACAAAAAGGGGTGTGAATTGGGACACAAGAAAATACATAAGAATGGATGAAAAATGTGATGCAAAAAGGGATGAAAATGTGGGTGAAAAAGTGGATGAAAAAATGGATGTGAAAGTGGATGCAAAATTGGGTGAAACAAAACTAGATGCAAAACTAGACACAAAACAAGATGTAAAATTTGATGCAAAACTTGGCGCATAAGGGGATGCAAAATGGATGCGAAAAAAGAAGAAAAATTGGATGCAAAAGAGGATGTAAAAAATGATGCAAAAGTGGATGAAAACATGGGTGTAAAAGTGGAGGCAAACATGGACGTAAAAGGGGGCGCAACAAGAGTAGATGTACAAACTAGGCACAAGACTAGGTGCAAAACTAGGCGCAAAACATGGGGAAAAACATGATACAAGACCTGGCACATAACAAGGTGAAAAATACAATGCAAATTATGCCATAATTTGCGCGATATTTAGAAAAACGACGCAAAAAAACGCCTCGAATAGCACCAACCTGTGAAATTGCACCATTTCGTCCAAAAAATGAAGAAAAATACATTAAAAGATGGTCTAGACGCAAAAAGGAAGCAAAAAAAGGCGCTAGTCATATAGGGTTTTGTTGTAGTGTTTAGAGGGAATTTTCACATATGGCTTCATTTATTTGTTTAATCCTGTTGTTTCTCATAGATTTGATGCCTTGTAATTATTCTGCATAGATCACTATGCTTGTGGCGGAGATAAATCTCATAAACGAAGAGAATCAAACGCTCAAGTCTAAGTTGAAATGCATGAGTCATAAATATAAAAACTTGCAGAAGCATATCATGTCTCTGGTTGAACAACGGAAGGACTTTGATGGAAGCCAGGTATATTATACCGTTTTTGGAAACTAATTTGATTTTTAGATAATTAGGGTTCATGGGTTTTCCAAATTTCCTAACGTTGTTTGCCTTTTCTTTCTGTAGATATTCAATCCAGATCATCAATGCAATGATGTATTATATGTGAGTTACTTCAGCAGTACAGTTGAACACCAATATTATCAGTATTGAGATTTCCATGAACGAGGATGGGAAAGGGAGAAGAAGAATGTCAATTTTATGGACGATCAGAAGCTATATTCAAAGAAGAGGACAAGTACTTACTTTGAGATGACATAGATTCTCAATTCATATATCGATGATGGCCCTTGCTTTCATCAAAAGTCGTTGAACAAGAAGCATCATGCACCAAGCTAGGGATCGATGGCCGCACCCAAAATAATTGTATCCATGCGGACAAGTTATGAGGCAGTCGTGGTAATAATCAAATTCTGTTATTCAGAATATATGTGAACGACCCCAAACTCGTCTAAATCCCTGTGGAGCTTGGTTGGGTTTATATTGGTTGGACTAGTAGGATTTAGCAGTTTCTCAGGGGTTGATTTAGAGTGTATTATTTCCATGTTTGTATTCTGGAACCCTGTGTATGAAGTTGTTGCAAAGCCCAATATCAGCACTGCATATATTCTTTCTTTCCCTCCATGTATAAAGTAACTGATCTGTTTTATTCTAATAATGAGAGAGGCTATGGCTACAAGTGGAGAAAATATGGGAAAAAGAAGACAAAAACTAATCCAGTTCCAATATTTTATTACAGATGTGCTTGGGCACCCGGTTGCACAGTTAAAAAAAATAAGTTAGACACCATCCTTTTCTCAAAAGAAATATGCTACTAACGATCTCATTGACTATGAAATACATGTCATGATGATGTCTAATATAAATATAAAATCATGATGGATTTTGGGCAGGTTCATAGATATGTTGAATACCCGATGATTGTAATAACAACCTACGAAGGAGAACATACCCATTCTCTAAGTCCTCTGGATATGGTTTCTATGCAAGATGGATCGTCCAACCTGCTGATTGATGGGTTGATGAAGACAGATAATTTCGTTGCAGACAACCACTTTATACCCTACATTTCCATAATATTGACCTCAACCTTGTTCCCCACAATCACTCTCGACCTCACCTCACAAACAATCGACCAAACTTGGGATTTTGTAAACAACAATAGTGTCACTTAATCTTTTTATTGAACTACCTTGTTGAATCCCTATGTAATTTATTAAATTGTCGATGCTAACGATCTTACCATGTATCCTCCGTCTTCTTACATTTAAAAGTGATCAAACTTTTCAGTTGTAACATGATACTTCTTCCCAGTGCATAATGATGTGAGGATACCGTGACCCATTAAGAAGGTTTGACGTCATCCTTTATGTATAGTGAATAGATCCAGTGGTTTTGGGATTTTCTAATAAGATAGACAACACATCATCTAACTATAATTTGCTAGAAGTGTGATTTACACTTGTTGATTATCAACCATTCTAATCCGATAAGGTGATGGACCTGTGGGAAATAAAAATTATTGTAAGCTTTAAATTAAAACATTTTATTAAACTAACATTGATCCATAGATCCATGTAGAGAGATTTTACAACAATAAAAAGATGTGTTTCCCACTAGTGTTGCATTGGTATACGATGCTTCATGGTCCCCTTTAAAATATGTTCATGTTTCATTAATGTTTTTTATTCCTTTCATGACTTTATGTGAACCAAATATTTGACACATGTTCTCAATATAACCTGCTTGAAAATGTATTTCTAAGTCTCTTCAATGTAAAATATAACATTCTAAACACTTTCAATGACCTTTTGCAAATAAAACTATAAAATAACCATTGGGAAAGGTGCTTAATTTTATGTGAATGCACATCCTTAAAAACATGATTTATTATAGGGAGAGATAATCTCTAGTTTTAGATTTGATGAAAAAAAAACTAGAATAATTTATTGAAATTGTAAAGAATATAAATTAATATTTTAAATATATATATATAAAATATAAATATCAAATAATAGGAATGAATAATACTTTGAATATGTAAACTAATAACTTCACCAAGTTAATAAGAAAATAAAAGAATAAAAGTTTGGAATCTGAATTTCCAAACTTTCTTGTTTACTTGGCTAAAGTCCAAATTTAGAGAAATGGTAAGGGTTCGAATTTTTTTGTAAATCTTTGAAAACTATAAAACATCACCTTGCTTGGAAGGGGCTTCTTTGCATACAAGCCTTTATTTCAATTGTTCGTGTCGCGGGTGGATGTAGTGCCTTCCCGTGGAGGCCGTATTCATTCAGCCAGTGGCTCTGCTTATACATAAGCTATGCTAATTTAGAAGTCAGAATAATATTTTAGGGCCAGAAGTATCCAACAAGTTGTTAGGTAAGAGGAATAAGCTCGTGAAGTATTGAGACTTGGAAGTTATATTTAACTCTCATCTCTAGATTAATTTGTCTTATAGCAATAGCTATTAGCAGTTGCGGGGACATTGCCACCTCGTGGCTCTTGTATTAGATGAGTAAAGTCTTTTTTTTAATTAAACATAGTTGAATTATAGTACATGTTGTCATGAGTGGATAATAATGCATGTAATAAGTACTTTGCAACTCAATAATAAATAATATGGGTATTAGGCACATCAATGATTGGATTTAATCTATTTTTTCATCTAATGGTTAAGGTGTGCCTGGCAGCCATAGTATTTATTGTTGTGTTACCGAGTGCTTATTACAAGTCTAATAATACCTAAATAAGCTTTAATGAAATATCAAAAATGGCTGATCGTTACCAAGTATAATACAAGTATATAATTACACCGAAGGTGTTATTTAAGGGGATTTTCCTCTGCAAGATTCGTCGTATGTTGACGGCCTACGAGGAGCCTCCCAGGGTCTTAGCATAGTCGTCTATCAGACGAATAAAAACCCGCTGCCATGTATACATGAATATCTGCACCGTCCAGGAGCCACGTATACATGAATGTCTCCATCGTCCAGCAGCCACCTGTTTTTGTGTCCTCCGTGAAGTTACATCTGTTCACCGCAGCCACCTCCTGCTACAGTAAAATAAATTTGCTCCTTTGCTCTAATTGTCTCTCCAGGCAAAATAAATCTACTCCTCTGCTCTAATTGTCTCTGTAATTCAATGGTTATCTTGCTTTGCATTTGCTAAAAATAAATGAAATGAAAAGACAAATTCTTTACTCACAGGTTCAAAGATATGTCTATCATGATGCCATTAGACTCGACGACATGGAGAAATTGATCGATTGCTCATATGTTCAGGTGAGACATATGTAGACAAACTTAAATTCACAGAAAGCACTCGAAGCTTCATTACTTTACGGATCGAGAGCATATTTGAAGTCTAGAACTATAGATTCGACTGAAATTTGTGAAATTTATATGTTCTTGCAGGCGTACACTATGAAAAGTGCAGAGGTATTTTTTTCAAAAGAAACCGCCTCAGACTTGACCCTTAAAAGGATCCAGGAACAATTGCAGCACCTGCGAAAGGATCTTACAGTAACCTTATCTCTTCTACTCCATGGATTTCCAGGTGAGAAAATGCGATGAAGAAAATATACTACCTGTTTAAAAAAAAACAATATTTGGTTAGTGCGAATGAAGATGTAGAAATCTTCCTTCTTCCATGAATTAAAATTTAATATCTTCCTTAAGGTCTACATGCCAAGGGAGACTTTTAGGCTTACACCAAATAATTAATATCATAATAATTGATTTTAACGAGCAACATCAAAGCAGTACAACAAATAACCAAATTAATTTCCTTTTTAAAGTAAGAAAATAAATGGAATCAGCGTAGTCCCTTGATTTAGCAACCAACAACATGCAACCTATTGACACACTGGAAAGAATTATGGCCGCTGATAAGATTAAATTACGACCATTGATAGGATTGCAATGCATGGGAAACCAAGCACAGAATTAAAGAATTTGATGCTACTCAATACATGGAAATGAAAATGAATGAAAACAAACTATATTACCCTCACCATCAATATCAACACACTAAGGAAAAGAATTTGATGCTACTCAATACATGGAAATGAAAATGAATGAAAACAAACTATATTACCCTCACCATCAATATCAACACACTAAGAAAAACCTGGACTCATGGGAAAAGGGGAAAAAGAAAAATAACGGGAGATTCAAAACCTGGATTCATGGAGTTACCCACTCGTCCTAAACCTTGCTACCATCAATATCAACACACTAAGGAAAACCTGGACTCATGGGAAAAGGGGAAAAAGAAAGATACCGAGAGATTCAAAACCTGGATTCATGGAGTTACCCACTCGTCCTAAACCTTGCAAGGCGAAGGGACTGCGAGGAATGAAAACAAACTCTATTACCCTCACCATCAATATCAACACACGGAGAGGAAAACAGATAAAAAATCATCTGGGTGTTTAAAACCTGAGCATCAATACAAAATACCAATACCAATATAATTCGCTCATTAGAATTAACCAGGCATTAGATACCTTCCAACTGTAAATTAATGCGGGAAAACTAAATGTTAAAGGGAAAAAGAAAGATACATGCAGATTCAAAACTAAAGTCATGGAGTTACCAGCTCATCCTAAACCCTGAAAGGCGAAGGGACTGCCTTTCGATCATGTTTCCACCAACTCATTCTAGAGAAAATCACATGGGATTGAACGATTTTTGTAGCGCGGAGTTATGAAAGCTCTCTTTTTAATTATGGGTTTCAAAATATTTTATATTTGGATTTATTTGGGAGAACTGTCACTCTTGAACGGTTTAGCTGTTGCAATAGATTTTGGTTTGCCAAAGGTATGGAAGCATTGTGTTAGAAATATGATAGCATTGTCCAGAAATTATAAGTGTTATTGAGAATAACGTTAGCTGGGTGGAAGTGATATAACCAATATGAATCAAAGAGGGTAGGAAATCAATATAAAATAGAGAGGCATAGTGCATATAAAGAAGACTTGCCTTGTATTGCATAGTCTTTGTCTCCTTTCTTTATAGTCTTTGTATTTTTTGTTGTTAGTAATTCCATATAGCCATTTATTGGTTAATGCTTCCTACCAATGAAGATTTGGTTTACCAAACATAATGGTGGGTTAAACCAAAACATATAGTTTAAATGGTCATAACATAAACTTGAAAGAAAACGACCACTTAAAGAACTATGAAGGAAATTGAATGAATGGTACCACCCAATAAAGCCCTTGGCTAGCTCTTTCCAGGGCTGATCCTTCATCTATCAACAAAACTCATAAGTATCCTTTTGAAAGGGTGGGTCTTTGATTAAATTGGCCAATAAGGTCATAATCAACACTTCAAGGTCTTGTCTAAATAAATACTCAGTTTAAGCTATGGTCTAAAAAGGATTTCTTTGGTCTAGTCATGGTGAGCTATGGTCTAAAAAGGCTTTCTTTGGTCCAGTGGTGATAATCAAAGGGTTGAGAGTTTGGCAAAGCATTAATGATTGATTGAATTGATGAGAGAGATTCATTAAGAATTTGTTTAAGCACTCACTTGTGGATTTGGTTGTTGTCTTTGATATGCATGTTAGTATAAAGGTATTGTTGCTCGATGCACATTACAGTGGTGAATATTTGGCACAAATTAAACTTGGGAAGTAATGTTGTGGTATGAACACACTAGTATTCTTTGTCATACACTTGTGTTGTTGTGACCTAGTTACATAGGCATAATTTTCAATCATATGATATGAATTACACAACATAGTGTAGTGACTCTTGTTGTAGACATAACATATTGATGTATTTGAGGAGCTCAACAATTTTCATGGAAGGCCAATAATTAAGACAAATCATCTTCCTTGTTTGTATCTTCCAATTTGGAAATTTGTGTACTTTGTTCATTATACACAGTATTGAATAGACTAGAAGACTTTGAAATGTTTTTGTCCCGATTATAAATGGCATATCATGAGATTGTCAATACTTGAATAGTTGGTTACTTGGATATTTTGCTCAACTTCAAGTTGTCCATACCTTGTATTAACATTTATATCCCCAACTATCAAGCTTGGTTTCTCCCCACAATTTGTTCCTACTAGTGCAGGTGCCAATTCTATGTTTACTTATCCAACACCTCCTATTAATTTGGGGGTGTAAAGCACAAGTAATACATATGGTTATTCATTTCCATGTTGGATGCAAGAAGAAAATTTGCATCAATCAATTGTCTACAACCCCACTCATCCTACTAAAAATTGTCAAGAAGGCCACCCTTTTGTCTCAACCAGGAAACCCAACAAGAAATGGTGGTGAAGGTACCCAACAACATCATGAATAGGATAATCTGTGTATATCCTAACCACATGAAGTGTGGAATTTGATCTAAATGGAAATTTTTTTAATTCCATTCAAGTACGAGGAGGGATTGACATAAACTAAATCCTAGGCCATCATTTTTTGTTGTCCCTCCACTTCTAGATTGAATACAATCTAAAGAGTCTTATATATGCAATCAATTTTCTCTACAATTCAAGGCATTCGATTGAACTATTTTTAATATGAATGCAATACTAGTTAAGACATGGTCAAGTGAAAGCAACAAGCTCTTTGGTGTGCTAATTTGGTTCCTAAGTGGGTGACTACAGGTATGCTACATTGAGGCCAACACAAGAAGATGCTAAATTGCTAAACATTTACCAGGTGGATGGATGTGAAAAGGACACTAGTCCACCATATACCAATTCAAGTATTTTGGCATATTTTAAAGGGAAAAAATAAGGTAACAAGGGAAAAAAGACACTAGTACACTACCATCAACTACTAAGATAACAAGGAAACTTTGTTTAGGTTCTTAGTGGCTCGATGCTAGACTGCTAAGCTAAAAAGAGAAATATTGTTGAGGGAGAACTAATAGAATATATGAAGTTTCCAAATATTCATATATTCATGTTTCAAAATTCAAAATGTGTGGATTCAAAGTCTCAACAAACAACAACAATGTCATCATTCTGATAGCTAAGAACAGCATATAATGCACATTCATTGAATATGAATGAATCATACCACCATGCCAAATTACCTAATTGTCAACAAACATAATGACAACACATGACAACCAAGTATTTCTTTGTAATGCAAATATTGATTTACAATACGCACAAAGAAAATCATATACAAAACCCTCCAACACCCTAACCCTTGGTACAATTTCATTATGGAATAAGAATTACAAGACCCAATTACAACATGCAACATATGATAGATTTAACACAAAATTAGCCAAATACCATATTGCATCCATGCAAATCAATTCTTCTCATAATGGGCTACAAAAACAAATCCAATAGACTAGTTAAAGTAACTATGTAAATAGAGTCTCAAATATAGAACAACCTACCAAAACATTGCAAATTTTTCATGTTCACTAAACTACAAACAAAGTCCTTAATGTAGGAAAACCCATTATAAAAAAATGCTTAAAATGTGAGCATCTTGAATCTCTGCATAGAGGTTAATTTCCAAGTAAACAAACCCACAAACAATTTAATTTATGAAACCCTCCAATTCCCTAATGCTAGATAACGCAAATAACAATACCTCATTACAGCATGCAATGTGAGCGATTTATCACTAAATCACCCAAAAAAAACAATTAAATCCATGCAATTCAATTCTTCTCAGAACGATCTACAATAATATTCGCAAATATCACAGTTAAAATAACAAAAAAAACTATAATTACATTGTAAGTATCCATAGTTACATGTTGTAATCTCACAGATCACATAGGGTTACCAATAACACATATTAAAAGCATACATACATAACAGAGATAAGAGATAAGAACAAGTAAGTGAAATAACAGATTATATGATCATGAAAGGGTCCATACATTACAGAGAACTGAACCGAGTTCTCATCTAGCTCAACAACCTAATATATATGAATTACAAAACAGTTACAAATAACTACATGTCGGTTCGGTCAACTGAGACAACCTTATGTGGCCGACCTAATCTCTAATTAGATGGTTGATTGACTTAGTCGGCTAATCGACTAAGTTGGCTATCATTATAATCGGCTTACCGACTTGCTCCTCCAACATCTCCCCCACAAACAAAATGTTTCTTCGTCCCAAAGAAACAGGGAGGTACCAAAATTTATGTTCCTGTCATAAGTAGTTGTTTTTGTGTTTGATCTTCATATGCTGTGAAGTCTGATGGTTGGTCTCTTCTGTACATAGAATTCGACAATTGCTTCAGCTGTCACTGCCAGCTGATGTTGGAATTTCATCCAACTTTGCAGTACTTTTTGAATGTCGATGGTTAATGTAGTCAGATTTGATAATATCGACATCTTTTCTTGAATGGAAAGTTCTGCTATTCTTTCCATGTCGGGACCCATAAACTGGTCTTTTTCCTCTGCAGTTTCAAAAATTTGTTTCATCTACGGGCAGATGATGTCTAATTTTTCTAAACTTGGAATTGCTTGCTGCACCCATTGATGTGCTTGTCGCTCTTGCTTCTGTAATTTGGCTATTTCAAGCACTATTTGATTTTCAAATGTTCTTCTAAGTGCTTCCTCTGTGCTTTTTCTCTTTGCAAGCGCTTGGATCTCTTGTCGGTTCTGTCGGGTTTGCTGATAAACTTTACCATAATAAGCAGGCGAGTCTCTTAGTACTTCTTCCGTAATAACCGACTCCTCCATGTGATCTTGGAGTACCTTGTATGCTTCTGTAAAAGTTGTATGCTACTACATCAACAGTCGAGTTGTTTCTTCTTTTTGCTCCTCTCTTGTGTTCTGTATCTATGCCTGTAGCATCGACACCACGCTCTCAAATAGATGATAAGCTTTTTCTAGCGGCTTGTCGGTGTCAGCCTCTGTTGGTCCTAGTAGCATAGATTGCACAAGGTTTCTGCATTTGTTAAGGAAATTGACTTGTTCTTTTTCATTATTGTCGAGCTCCTTACGTCTCTTCTAGCTCCTTGTTTTTGCTTCTATTGCCAGTGTTTCCAGGAGTTTCCCTAATTCTCCATCCCTTGGATTAGTTGCATCGATTGCAGTGGTCGATCCAAGTAGACTAATATGGACCATTATCGTCTGTCCTTGATGGTCCTTCTTCTTTTTCTCTTTCTTTTTCTTGTATTTTTGCTGCTCTGCTTGTTTTGGTACCTGTGTACTTGCAATGGTCAGAATTGGATTATCTGGTTGCTGGCTAGCAATGGTTGATGGTATTTCTGGTTGAGTCGGATGGATGACTGCTACAGCTGGTTGTGCATCTGGTTGTACATCTGGTTCGTTTGTTACAGAGGGTCCATATGTGGATGCGGTTGGCACTAATGGTTGTGGAGGAGGTGGTTCTAGTGCAGTTGGTTTGAGTACATGTTCTCGTCTAGGAAGAGGTGGTGATGGCGTTGGTGAATGGTTGGGTGTGAAAGATAAATGGATTAGCTAGCAGGTAGTGTTGATATTTTTGTAGTGCGAAAACCATTCCTAATGCTTCTCTTTCTGTTGTTGAATAGTTTCTTTCATCTTTATTTAGTTTTCTACTGCTGTAAACTATAGGGTAGTCCATTCCATCATCTTCTGGATGAGTTAGGATTGCTCTTATTGCTAGGCCTAATGCGTCGATGTGTACATGGAATTTGTTCAACCAGTTTGGAAACCTTAGGATGGGTGCTTTGACTAGCTTTCTTTTTAGTTTTTCAAATGATATGTTGCACTCCTCTGTCCATTCAAACTCCTGATCCTCTCTAAGTAGTTCTTCCAGTGGGTATGTCATATCTGAATAGTGTCTTATGAATTTTCTATAATATCCTGTATGACCAAGTAGTACCCTGACTTGTTTTGGATTCATCGGTGGTTTTAAGTCGAGGATGATTTTTATTTTTGTGAAGTTGAATTTAATACCTTCTTTACAGACAATGTGTCCTAACAATATCCTTATGGGGGTCAAAAATATACACTTCTTGATGTTCAAAGATAACCGGATTTGTCGACATCGTTCCAACATAAGCCTTAGCCATTTACAATGGTCTTTCAGCGTAGAGTATATTGTCCAATCATCAAAATATGCTGCCATTGTTTTGTAAATGTACTCTTGAAATGTTTTAACCACAATCCTTGAAAAGAATGCAAGTGCATTTTTCAGTCCAAAAGGCATAACCCTCTAAGTAAATGAGCCAAATTCACATACAAATGTTGTCTTTTTCTCATCTTCTTTGGCTATTTGTGCTTGGTTATAACCTGAGAATCCATCTGTAAATGAGTAGCATTCATGTCCTATGACCTCATTTAAGATTTCATCTGCATAAGGAGTTGGAAATGGGTCTGTTAATGTAACAAATCCTTAGCTTGGTTGGATCATGTTTCTTTGCTTGAACCACCATTGGACTTGCCCATTCTGATTGGTCAATAGGGTAGATAATTCCTGCTGCAAGCATGTTATCAATCTCTTTCTTGACTATCCTTTTGTATTTATGAGCTAGTTTATATGGTATTTTCTTTACAGGTCGAACATCAAGTTTAATGTCGATCTTCATTTCAACCATTTCATGTACTAGACCTTTGAGATCCTTATAGTCTCTAGCAAATACATCCTGAAATTCTTTTAGAAGGTTTACTATCTCTATTGTCTCTGCCTCAATCAAGTAGTCTCCAATTTTTGTTATTGTTGGTCGATCATCATTTGATATGTCGGCTTCTTTGATTTTCACTTTAGCGTCTAACCATTCAAGGGATTTTGTCTCATTGATTAGTCAACTCCCTTCTTTAAACTATGAACATGTAGCAGGAAAGTCTGTTGCAGTCATTCGGTTGATGTCTTGTCTGTTGTCTCGACTTTGAATACTGTGCAAATTGGTTTTGTTGTTTCAGCATGGTTTGATTTCCATCTAAAGCTTTTCTCTTCTGATTTTTCATTTTCCATTTGTAGTCTTGTTGACTGTGGAATTGTCCCGGTTTGTATATTATTGCATTTTGTTGTCGGTCGGTCATGTTTTAGGGTTTTGTTTTTTGTTGGTTGTATAAATTCTTTGATTTGTTTTGTTGTTTCAACCAAATTCTCATTTTGGGGTACAAAGTTGAAATCTTTGATAAAATTATCTTTGAGTTCATGGCATAGGAATGTTTCACCTCGAGCTTCTTCCATTTTGTACCATTTATTTGGTAAGTTGGAGAGTGTTGATGGGAATAGGTGTGGCCATGTTCGCTCATCTTTATATCCAAGTCTTCTCCATTCTTTTTTCACATGTTTCTATGTGGTTTTCTGGATCTTGTCCTTGGGTAAATATAGGTATGTGAGCCTAGTTGGTTAACTTCTTTCCTCTGAATATTTATACAAAATAAGTCGAAGCTGTTGTCCATGTCTGCAGTCTTGACTGATGGGTATCCCACCATTTAGCAACTTGTCCTGTGAAAGTTTCCACTTAGCTTTGTAGTCGGCCATGTTCACCAATGTTCCTAGATACTTGCTCTACGTGCATAACCGATGATTCTCTTTCTTTATATCTTGGGATTTTTGTGATATTTATATTTGTTGGTTTCAAGGTAGGATATTCCCTAGTTTTCTTCTCAAATATTTTTGGGATGATGGACACCACAAAGCATTGTCTGACTGGTTTCTTTTGTACTTTTTGAATGGTCCATCATCCTCTTGCTTTTGTTTCATAGTTTTCAACCTCCCAATCATATATTTCTGCATCTAAATTGTATCCTACTGAGTCTTGGTTACCTAAGTAATGTTCACCATATAGATTAGGTTCTGTGTAATCTTCATTATTCTATATTTGATATAGTTGTCGAATGTCAACTTCTTCATCTATTGGTTCTATCCAAGGTTCTCCTTGGGATGGATGAATAGGTACAATGACTTTTTGTCCATTTCCTTTTAATTTTATTCTTTCTTTGTCTAAGGATATCAACGCTTTCAGTTTTCTCCCCAAAGGTCGACCTACTAACATTGGGAAGGAGCTGGATCTTTCCTTAGGGTCAATAATTTCAAAGTTGACTACTTCGATTAATCCAACTTGCTCCTCCAACACATGTCTACAATTTTTTTCAAAATTGCCCAAAATGTAAGCATTTCAAATCCCCTCAGAAGGGTTTGATGTACTAAATATGAGAGAATAATTTATGCATGGGAAGGAAGCGATTATCTTCTTTCCATTCCAGTGTTGATCTTGCAATCAATAATATACGATGATTCGAGTGCCCAGGCACACGCCAGAGGAAAAAAAATTGACTAAATGAATTGAGTACGGTTATGGAGGAAGCATAACAAAATAAGAAAAAAATGAAATACACTACATAGACAGAAAGTAAACACACAGACAAAATGCAAGAATTTGAACCAGTCTCTTTTATTCGATTACTGCTCTATTACTTGCTTGTATATTACAATAGTGTACATGCTTATATAGGATGCTAATACGGGTGACTACTTGTTACGTTCAGTTACAAAGAAGTTAGAACGGTTCATAATTTCAACCATTACACATGACTAGAAGAAAGAGAGACAATCCGTCGTAGTCGTGTCGATATGCTAGAGTAGACGATGCATGTTGAGATGCGAAAATGTCGAGGTTATGTCAAGGTTCATACTTGTCGAAGTCAATGTTGAACCTGTCGAAGTCGAAAACATGCCAAATGCTAAGTGGATCATTCCTCCTTCCTTAAGAAATAATGGTCCCCATTGTTTGCTCATTCAGGTGAGGAAACTTTTTAGTGAGTTCAGTAGCAGAGTACCACTTTCCTTAGGTTAGGATTTGTCTAAATTTAGCCACTTGAAACAAGGGAATGGAGTTCATCCTTGTACGGCGTAGGCATCATCCCATGATGGTGTCACAAGGAAGAGGCCCCTGAACATCTAGATGGATGTCTTTGGGTTCTGCTATTTGCAAGCCATTCTGTTCCAACAAGAGTGCATGGTATGGTCGAAGTAGATCCACATTGAACACTGGATGCAGAGCCAAGCATGAAGGAATGTTGAGATAAAAAATGTTTTCTCCAATCTACTTAAGGCTACTGTACATACCATATCGTAAATGTTTCAACTTTCTGTATGGGCCAGTGAACAGGAAATGTTTTATTTCTGTATGGGCCAATGAATGAGTACGATGTTGATTGTGTCTATCCTTAGCTTTCACGTTAGCTTGTTGCAACATTTCTTGTTCTTGCTTATGAATGTTGTAGATTTGGTCTTGAAACTTCAATTCTTTTTCAAATTCTCATCCTTAGAAGTGAGTGTCATTCGAATGTGTCAATGAGCTGATCAAGTCAATGGTATCTAAGGGTTGAAATCCAAAACAGATCTCGTATGGGATCTTTCCATAGAACTGTGTTGAGCACGATTGTAACTGTGTTGTATGTATGGGATACTTTCATCCCATGTCCGGCAATGCTTGTGGTTGTACATGAGAAGCAGTTGTACTGTCAAGTGTATCACAACTTCTATTTGTCCGTCAGTCTGAGGACGGATAGTTGTCGACAAAGAAAGTCTTGTGTCGAGTTGTTTCTAGAGAGTCTTCCAAAAGATGCTGTAAAATGCCTCACGACGTGCATATACCCATTAAATTCCAACCCTCGTAACATCATCCTTGTCAATCATTGACACAAATTGTAATATTAAATAACTAAAAAATATCTAAAAACAAAATATACAAATTATAATATTAAACAAGTTGAAATAGCAACATAGTTGCTAAGTACCTGCCTCTTAAGAAAAGTTTAAAGAAAATAGTAATATGTTGAATATAGAAAAATTAACACTAGATGTAGCAAAGAGGCTTACTGCGAAATCTTAAGTAAAAAGAGGATTGCTTATTTTCTTGAGAAAAGTTTGAAGAAAATAATAATAGATTACCATTTTAAATGGTATTTAAGGGATTACACATTAATAAATATATAATCCAAAATAATTAAAAAACACATTAGTAAATTAACATTAATAAACCCATAAATCTAGGAAAAGTAACATTAGATGTATAGAATAATAAAGAAAATAGAATATTACTAATAACCAAATGGAAGCATTCTATAGATATCAGAAGCATTTTGTGGAAGCCATTCTTGAATTTTGCAAGGAGGCCTTTACATTAGAATTTTTTTCTTGAGCAAAAAGATATTAGAATTAGAATTCATGCTTATTGGTTGCCCAAATTTTCACAAACTCGAGTATTATAAATGGTCAAATATCCTTAGGATTCACTCCATATATTTTTTTTCAAGTGGAAACTATCCATACCTTGATACAAGGTATACAAGTCATCTCAATACAAAGCGATTCCCAAATCATAACCATTCAAACCAACCAACCGATATACACTTAATTGACATTGGGGTTTATATATATACTAAAAGTAAGTTTATGAAAAATAATATGTGATGTTTATATATAAGTTGTTAATATAGAATTATTTATGTTTTTGTTAAATTATTTTTTTAAAATATAAAATTAATAAATATAGTTAGTGAATAATTGTGTTGGTATTTTTAGTAAGTATAGCTAGTTTAGAATTAATTAAATTTTCAATGATAATTTTTTTTTAAAATCTTTTAAAATTCAAAAGTTAAAATTTAAATATATAAATTAAATATATTTAAAATAATCTTGGGAAGTTGATGTTAAATAGTTTTGACTAGATGCATTTTACTATATTGCAAAACAATAAATATGTTTTATTACTCAATATCATTTAATTTACTTTTCAAATATGATTTTGTAAAATATAATTAGTAAAATGTGTAGGTGTTTTAAAGTTTGTAAAATGTTTATGTTGAAATTATAAAAATATATTATATATCTAAATGTATTTAAGGTACCCACAATTTATTTATTATTTTAATTCAAAATTTTATGTAAAAAATGTATTTATAAAATAATATTTATAATTGATGTAATTTTGAAATGATTTTTATTAATCTTTATTTTTTTAAATAATGGATATAGAATCATAACAAATCAAAATTAAGTTAAATTTTATTATATAAGAAAAAAAATAATGGAAAGAAAGTATTAGTAATGGAAAGAAAGTATTGATAATAAACTACATAATAATAAAATCGTGTAAGTAATAGAACCATTACAATAAATAACAATAAGTTAATCTAATTTAATAAAGTGGTTGATAAAAAATAATAATAAGTTAATCAATTTAATAAAGTGGTTGATAAAACATCTAATTTAATAAAGTGGTTGATAAAAAATAGTAAGAAGTTAATTTAATTTAATAAAGTGGTTGATAAAAAATAATAATAAGATAAGAATTATTATGGAAAACCGATAATAAAGTAATAAAATAAAAATAAATGTTCTCAATTCCATCATATAAAAAACTAAATCCTATAAATACCAAATTAAAGTAAAGAGTTAAAAAATATTTTCAAAATGTTTTATTATTTTTTATTTAACTATTCTACAAATAAGAAATAATTCCATGCATTTCATTATCCATTTAAGGCAATATAAAAGTTTGGGGAAATCTCTAATGACAAAATGCTTTATGCCCAAGCACATAGTGAATATGTGGAATTTGAACTAAATAGAAACTATAACTTTCAAAGAATAAACAATTATTACTAAACTTGAGAAAAAATCACACTAAAGAATTCAATGTTATAAATTTCAATTTTTTTTATAAATGGGATGTATAACTTTATGATATCTATATTCTTAAACAATTATTACTAAACTTGAAAAAAAATCACACTAAAAAATCGCAATCTTCGGGAACGTAAATTATAATTTATTGTTTAAAAACCATAAACGAAAACATATTTACCTTTCACCCAAATCAATCGATATTATGTGTGGTGCAACACCTATGAGACAACAACAACAACAACAATGACATTTCATTGATTAATGAGTTGTGTAATGGAGCAAATGATGAAGGCCTATAATGTACTTCACGACTAACCAATGTGTATTTCCTTAACAATGAAATCTGCACATTATCCATAATAAATAGTAAATACAACATCAAATTATAAACACTTAAACTCTACCTACTTTAATCTTTTCAAATATTTTTTAAATAAAAAATATAATTTTTTTACAATATATAAAATTCTCAATTCTCTTTATAGTACATGTAAGGAATTTCCCTATAAAAAAAACTGTACTATGGAGTTTTGGCTCTCTTTGAATTACCTTGAAATTTAAGTCCATAAAGAAAAACAATTTGATTATCAAACTTTGCCAATGATATTTTATGGATACCCACATTACTTGCCATAACACGTTTTGAATAAATAAAAATTGAAAAATAATTATTTAATAAATTTATAATTTCAATTTTACTTACCTTAAATATTGAGCACCAAATTCCAAGATTTACCCCACCACTCTTCAATTTATGCCATAAAAAGGATAAAACTAAAAACAATTGGGCAAGTACGTACAAGATAGTGATACTTCATGTTTGGTGGGCATGGGAATGGAAATATCGAGAGGGTAGTGGTTGCAAATGCAAATGCATGTGCATGTGCATGTGCATGGTTTATGGCCTATGGTTTGCACAAAACTTTATCGAAATCCCCTTGTTGCCAGAGTGGTAGAGGATATATGGTATCCGAACGTGGTTTTGAGGGAAAAAGAAAAACCACCCAAGATGTGTGACGGGAGTGCAGTAGGTAAGCTGTTTTAAAAAAAAAATGAAAATGGCGGTGGTGGATTTCAAATCAGATTGCAATCTCCTTCATAATATAATAATAATAAAAAAGAAAGAACGTCACAGCCTGATGGATCACGTACAGTTCATCATCCAGCTTACGGCGAGCAATATTTCTTATGCTATGCAGCATTTAATGCGACGGCGGTCGCACTGTCCGCCGTCGGATCGCTCTTTGGAACGGATCCGACG
>LPNX010722199.1:384972-508375 GCA_001517045.1 Pseudotsuga menziesii | reverse complement strand
AGGGTATACTCCATTCAAATAAAGATTTCTCCTCGGATTGACAAAAGTATTGACAAATAATCCATGGCCTGAGCAATGATATGCTTCAGCCACTTCTTTTTCAGTGGATTTATAGCCCATGTCAGTGCCCACAAAATGCTGGTGTCAACATTCAAGAGCTGTTCCAGAGAATAAATCATAAAACTGCAAAGAAATTAACAGCAAATCATCACCCATGGAAAAGATAGGATATTAAACAGAAATAAGTGTGCTTCACATATTTTCTAATTTCATAAATTTTAACTTTCAATGAAAAGCAAGGTTGAAACAGAGCACACACACTCTTATAATGGCCATGGTGGGCAATAACCTTGCATTGCAGCAACTACTTGCAGAACAGCTTACTACTCCAAATCAGAGAAACTAATAACTAGATCACTGCAGAAAGTTGTAAGTTGTAACACAATCCAATGGACACACAAGGGTGTAGTGGATAAAATAGGGAATTGACAGATCAGGGGGGTTGAATTGGTCAAAATCGGTAGTTAAACCTTCAATTCCAAATACTACCGTGTACTGTACTTCACTTCAACTTGAAAGCTTGGCCTGTTGGGCTTTGTAGTCAGAAATAAATGTCATCTACATCGATCTCAATAGCAGTTTTCATAAGCATTGTTGTTGAAGGATTATGTTAAGTATTATTGTAAGTGTGATCAGCCTAAGCATGACAGCCATACCAAGATGCCATCATCAGCTATGGGGCGTATGGAGATGCATTTTGAACAGCAGACTCGGATGTTTGAAAATTCATAAATGAAAAGGCAGCTGTGAGTGTTGATGCTATCAAAAGAATTCATTTGTTGTCTTAGATTCATGATCAATCGGTTGATAGCTAGTGATTGATGATGAATTGGTTGGAGTAGATCTTCCAGCAGGGGTTGGAGGTGAGGACAATCATAAGTCTATTTGGGGGAGGAAGGTGGGTGGTTGGTACGAACAGATAAATTACTTAAATTGGCTGAGCAAAGTATCAAGTTTATCTCTGAATTTTGGGGACTGATTCTGATCTTTTGACTATCCTGCAAATGTACCTTAACTGCCCATGCCATTGTAATGGCTGTTTGGAAATGGGTTCTACAGCCATAAGATGATTTAGGATCCAAGGGGCTGAAAAAGAGGGATCACCCCTGCTCTAAATTAGAACACAATTACTGACTCTCTAGAGTCTCAACCCTGAAGCTCAATTTCATGTGCCAAGTCTTTAATGCCTTCTTGATCTCTATCCACTTAGTATTTAGCAAGTTCTTGGACGCAGTCCATGTATTTAGCTTTGGTATGCACAGACAGGGCTGGGGTTTGAATACAAATATATTAGCTGTGTGTCAGGGGATACCACTGTGTGAGAGTTTGAAACCTGTCCTGCATCTGTTGCCCCCCCTTTTTAACCCCTATTCATAGAGCCTCTGTTTTCAAATTGGGAGAGTCAAAAGACTGTTCTATCTCAGTGGAAAAACTCTCAAAATGAACTTATATTTTTGCTACCGCCAGTGATTTAATTGAGGCTCTGCCTAGAATGTGCCAAGAAGGGGATATAAAACTCATGCTAAACGTGCCCAGAAGGACAGGATTCTATACAGTTGTAACAAGGGTCATACTAACGAGCTGAGGAAGCGATATAGCAGGTGCATTAATTCCTTTCTTTCCTACAAAGCGAGAATAAGTGGCATATGGAACTTAACCGTTAATACAGCCAGAGGCTAAGTGCGATTGTACTAACTGTGTATATAGCCAGAGAAGTGCCCGCATGCATTTTGATGGCATTTATGCAAAACATTCCTATTTTGATGATCCCACGATGTGCAAGGGGGTTTCGGGGTCTCTGAATGGAAAGCATTGTGCATTGTATTAAATACAGTTGTCTTCGGAAGCGTTCCAACACCTAATCGCCAAGAGGTTACTGATTTGTACATCAATGACCATATAATTTTGCCCCATTTATCTTTTGAATCTCGAAATAAAAAAAAATCAGGCCTTGTCCCGGAAGCCCTGAAAAAAATGAACTTGTCTACATTTAACTTGCTCCAATTACTAAATATGTTGATAAACTAGTCTTAACTTAACATTTAGTCTGAGACACTTCTACCATTATATAACAAGAACCATAAAAATCGCAAATCCATTGGAACAATTGAAGCCATACAATACAAGAAACTTCAAAAACCCTGAAATCTATCCATGGGATCCGTGAAATTTTATTTTGCAGAGTATGAACCAAGCTGCTATTGGAATAAACTTTATAGAGCGCTAAGTTAGAATAGTAATAGAATGCAACTCGAGGTGAGGTCATTCTGATTGTTGGGAGCTACTCTGCTCCACTCTCTCCGAATCTTGCTTCTGAGAAACCAAAGCCAAGCCAGTGAGAAAATGGATGGTTCCCGCGCCCTATTTGGTGTTTTTTTTACTAACGCACCGTCGGTTAAGCGACGGTTCCGCGCCCTATGTGACTTTCGCTTTTTCTTTGGTTTTTTGAATGACCTTTTTGACCAACGCACCGTCGGTTAAGCGACGGTTATGACAATAGTCGTCGCTTAATCGACGTGTGTGGCCACATTTACAAAAAAAAATATATCTTTGTGATTTTTGGTAGGTTTAAAAGAAAAAATCCACGCGCCGTCGGAAGTAACCGTCGGATTTTGGACCGAAATGTAGTAGTGTGGGCTTACTAATGCCCCAGTTGTTTTTATGTGTTTAATGAACAATGTTATGCATAAGTATCTAGATCAGTTTCAGTCGTGTTCATCGACGATATATTAATCTATTCAAAAACTGAAGAAGAACATAAAGAACATTTAAAATTTGTTTTGCAAAAGTTACGAGATCATCAACTCTTTGCAAAGTTCAGTAAATGTGATTTCCTCAAAGATACGATTCAGTACTTAGGTCATGTGGTGACTAAGGAAGGGATTTCGGTGGATCCCGAAAAGATAAAGGCGATCAAAGATTGGTCGGTTCCTAAGGATGTAATTGATGTTCGATCCTTCATGGGAATTACCGGTTATTACAGGAGGTTCATTGAGGGTTTTTCGAGAATCGCAAATCCAATAACTTCTTTACAGAAGAAAGGAAAGAAATTTGATTGGAACCAGAAATGCGAGGAAAGCTTTAAAAAGTTAAAAACTTTATTAACCAGTGCACCTATTTTAAGAATAGTTGATCCAAATAAAGAATTTGTAGTGTGCATTGATGCCTGCAATGATGGTTTAGGCGGTTTCCTGACTCAAGAAGGGCATGTTATTTCCTATGAGTCTTGGAAATTAAAAATTCATGAAAATAATTATGCAACTTACGATCTGGAATTAGTTGATGTTATACATGCTCTAAAGATGTGGCGTTATCACCTAATTGGCAGAAAATTTATTTTAATGATTGATAATAAATGATTAAAGTATCTGTTAGATCAACCTAATCTAAATGCCAGACAAACTAGGTGGCTAGATTTTCTAAGTGAGTATGATTTTGAAATTCAGCACATTAAAGGTAAAGAAAATAAAGTTGTTGATGCATTAAGTAGGAATGCAAGGCTGAATTTCACAGTAGTTATCGGTACTTATACAACAGATCTGGATGAACAGCTTAAAGGAGGGATAGAACGAGATGAAATTTACCAAAACTTACAAGCTAAAGTGAAAGAAAATCCAACAAAAAGTTTAAGTAAAGGGTACAGTTTGAATGCAAAAGAATTTTTACTGTATGAAGACAGAATGTATGTACCTAAATTTAAGCTGTTAATTTTGGATGAAATTCATAAAACTCCATACTCAGGTCATCCAGGCTATCAAAAGACTATAACTATGTTAAGAAAAGAATATTTTTGGCCAAACATGAAGACTGAATTAGCAGAGTATATCACTACGTGTTTTGAATGTCAACAAGTGAAAACTGAACATCAACACCCAGCTGGATTACTTCAGCCATTACCCATTCCTAGCTGGAAATGGGAGATAATTAGTCTTGATTTTGTTACTGGAATGCCTAGAAATCAGAATTTAAATGATTATATCATGGTAGTGGTCGATAAGTTAAGTAAAGCAGCTCATTTTATACCCGTTAAAACTACATATAAAGCTACAAACATAGCTGATATCTTTCTAAAACATATTTTTTGACTGCATGAAATACCGAAAGTCATAATCTTAGATAGAGATCCTAAATTTACAGGTAAATTTTGGAAATATTTGTTTAAAGGATTAAACACTACATTAAATTTTAGTACTTCGTTCCATCCTCAAACAGATGGATAAACTGAAAGAGTAAACCAAGTACTGGAAGATTTATTAAGAATGTATGTGAAAGACCAGCCAGGTAAATGGGAGGATTATTTGCATCTGGTAGAATTTGCTTATAATAATAATTATCAGGTATCATCCTCATTTATTCCTTTCGAAATTTTGTATGGAAGGAAATGTAATACTCCTATCTCTAGGAGAAAATACGATGGATAAATTAGTATTAGGACCTGAACTGTTAAAGAAAATGGAAGAAATTGTAAAGCAGGTACAAGGTAATCTAAAAGTTGCACAGGATCTACAGAAAAGTCAAGCAGAGCTTAAAAGAACTCCAAAGGAGTTTCAGGTAGGTGAACATGTGTTCATCAAGGTGAGGCACAAAAAGAGCTCTCTTAGATTGGGAAGTTGTGCAAAACTAGCACCTCGTTACTGTGGTCCATTTGAAATTTTGTCCAGGATTGGACAAGTAGCTTATCAATTAGCGTTACCACCAAATTTAAGAGTACATAATTTTTTTCACATTTTTGTATTAAAGAAATATGTTCATGATGCTACTCATGTTGTTAACTGGAATGATGTACAGGTGGAACCAGAAGGAGATTTTCTGGTGGAACCGGACTGTATCCTCAGGTGGAGGGAAATCACACTTCGGAACCGCGCCATTGGACAGGTGAAGGTGCAATGGAAGCACCTTAGTCCAGAGGAAGCCACCTAGGAATTGGAAAGTAATATGCAAGATGCATATCCAATTCTGTTCCAGGGGAATTCTGAGGATGAAGAATAAATAACATTGAGGACGATGTTATGCTCTAAGGGGGTGTGTATGTCACATACCCCAATTTTGAAAAAAAAATATTATATTATTTGATTTTATTTGAGGACAATATGTTAAATTTTATGCTAAGTTGCAATTGATGACTTAGCAGAGTCAAGGATATTTAATGTAATTCTGAATATTTTAATTATAAATAAATTAAAGGAAGAGACAACAGCTTAGGAGAGCTGTTAAAAGAGTGTTACTAGTCAAATTGGTGGAGGAGACTGGGTGGAGAGCAAACAGACATGTGGCAACATCCTCAAACCACTTCCAACTGTTGCAAGTGGCAACCTCCCTACATTTGGGGTCATGATTCCCCAAGAAAGTGGAATCAGAACAAGTGGCTCAATTAATGACAACTGACCCAAAAGACCTAGGCAATCTTTATAAAAATGCCCATTGAAGAGAGCTGAGGCTGCTCATTCTAGAGAAGTGATCAGTCAGGTGAACGTACTTCAGAGAAATTCAATGGAAGGAAATTGTAGAAGAGTTTGAGGGGATAACTGCTGAGTGATATAGTGCATCTTTTAAGCTGAAAGATCTTAATGTTGAGTGCAGCGTGTTTTACCGAGTCATTGGACTAGTTTACTGTTTGCATGCTCCACCAGTTCTCAGCCAAGAAGACCAAGAACAGGTTCGGGGGGCCTGAGGAAGCATGGTTTGAGCGCTCTCCAGGAGTTTGGTAGGGAGGAACGGCCTCCTAATGCTATTGTTGTCTATCCTAATCAGGTTCTACATTATTTATTTTACTTTGTTAGATAGATAAATCTGAATCTGTTTGATAAATGAATGTTAAATATTCAGTTCTAAAATGTTAGAATTAGAAATCTTTTAAATTATTGAAGAAATCAATCTGAAATAGTAATGTGTTAAGATGGAAAATAATTATAATCTGTGTTTTTCCACACCTGGAAGGACCAGGCCGTACTCCAACACAGATAGAGTATTTATAGTAGATGAAGAAAATGTTAAGAGACTAAATAGAATAGATGTGGTTCTGCATTTCATAATAGCAGAGTAATTTATTTTAGTATGTAGGTTATTATTAAAAAGAACGATAACCTGGTTATCCATGTTTATTGTTTTTACAAGGTTATTTATGTAAATATACTGGAAAATAAATAGTAGTAATCTAGTACAGGTAGAAGGATTAATATGATAAGAAAATACCCTATTAGATAAGATGTTGTGTTTACATACAGTAGATTATTCTTTTTAATCAAGTTAAAATATGCTGGAGGATAAACTGTGTTATGTTAGATATATATTTCTTTGTGTTTACTTAGTAACTAATTGCAATGCAGTAGAAGAATCACAATCAAGATACATTGTTTATATTCAGTTCCGTAACGAAATAAACTACTAATCATATAAGTTTATTTACTAATAATATCAACTAAACTAAGACTAATAATTACTATAAACCAAGAAGGGTTATATGAAAAGTATTTAAATTATAAAGAACAAACTAGTTACAGAATCTATGCTTATCTTTTCAAATAACTTTAGTAAAATTATTTCTATCATTTCAGTAGATAAAATTCTTTCTATCATTTCAGTTGATTTTACACTAATCAAGCTTATAATATCAAGAAGTTTTACAGGCAGTAAGTTTCCCTGCAAAATGTAAATATCGATCAATTTGGTACTTAAGTAAATAATACAATAATGTATATGATACAATAGTACATGCAGTACGACATTGACGAGGAAGCTAATAACCTGTTAGTGAGCAACTGTTTTGTACATATAAGTAATAGGTTGATACTTACTATAATTAGTAATTTAAAAATGAAATCGAATTTATTCTATTGAGAATCTTTACTATCATCATTGATAGAAGCTCTTTCATGAATTAAAAACCAATAGTACAATAAGTATAACATTTGCAAGATAAGCATGTTAAAATAGAAATTAATATGTGACAAAGAATACGAGCTTAGAGTTCATAGTAAGTATCGTTGGTGTCGCTAAGTTTGATAAACAAAGGAACTCATTTATTTGAACTTTGCTTACAAGAAAAACTGAAGAAAATAACTACTTTACCTCATTGAAGTTGCTTGGAATTTATCAGCTTATTTTACTAAGCATATTAATTGCAAATAGAAACACTTATTGATACTTTATGAATTTAAAATGTCTACTTGTTCGATCATACCTGTAAACCTGTAAGAACCAGAAATATTTCTGCATTAGCATAAATGTTAAGTAAGCCCGGGATCCAAAGTTAGATTCCACCTACTTGCCATAAAGAAGACTCATCAGTAAATGGAAAGAATACAGTATGCAAGTAAACCTTTTTTTTGTTATGAAAAGGAAAGTGATTTAGTTAACGTAATTTGAAAATATGTAATACTAATCGTTGGACTCTTTCATTTTCCGCTAACCTTTAGATGTTTAGTAAACCGTAGGTTCAACATTTTATGTTATCTCAAAAAAAAAAATTGTGAAAAATTGGGGTTTTGACATGATCTAGATTGCATATCAATAGTTCACTAAGAGAATTCCACTACTGCAAAAATATAGAAGAAATTGTGAAGAAAGTATTAAGAAAACACAAGAGAAAAGATGATCAAGTGGATAAAATTACATTCCATTAATTAATATTAATGTGAGTACATTATTAATACACTCTCAAGAGAGAAAATCCATTTCCAAAGAGGAAATTCAAATAGCTCATAAAGAAGGCTTACTAAAATGTGAAAACCCCGCAAAGGTGACAAAAACACTTTCCAAACCTATCAAAGAGGTCAGGAATTAGCTAAAGTAAGCGGGTCAGATAATGAGTGATGGAAAAGATTTCTAGTCATGGAAACTGGAGAGAAAATCATGGGGTATGGGTTTCCCATAAAAGAGGACAGTTTTTATATGACTACCTTTATCTTAATCCACTGAAAAGTAGAAAAAGATGGACAAAATTTGTAAAATCATGAAATGTGCCCTTATTAAACTAGACATTCAATAAAGATGATAGAATCTTATCCAAAATCATCCTAGGTGTGCTCCATTGGATAAAGATGGCAAGTGTTGGCCAAAGGTGGCTAAAGGTGGCTAACTACCTAGTATAGTACATAGTAAATTAATCAAATGATTAGTAATTATTTCCTAAGTCTTTAGGTGGGTTTTAAAATATTCCAACACCCCTCCCCTTAAGCCTTAATTTATGTGAGTTAATTCTTATTAGGGTGCAAGAAACAAATGCTTAGAGTCACCCCATTATTATATGTCCATTTAAACTGAGGAAACATGGAAAACCTCATGGGAACAAAACCCTACATAAAAATGGACATGTGCACACCAAAACTTAATACTACTCCAGACTCAAGTAGGTGTGAGCTTGATTAGATGTCTAAAGGTATCTTCTTGTTGGAAAGAAGGTGAATCTGATGAACTAGATCAGGAACGTAAACTACTCCAGGATTGAGACTGGGACCATGTAGAACGATTGATATCCACTAATAGTAGAGTGAATGGAGGTGCTCTTTAGACTTTAACTTTGAACCAACCATTGTGTTAAGTCCAAAAGAGACTTGAAAAGGTGTTAGACCTATGATCTTAAAATCAAAATAAGACTGAAATGAAGTATGAACAACTCTAAGCAAATCTAATTGATCTTGAAACTTCATCCAAAGGAGGCTATAACTGTTAGGATTTATAATCCTCCCTTGTCCAAACTATGTATTAGATTATATTTTCCTAACTTAGGAGTCATTTAGTTATTATTGGGTCCACTAGTACCATTGGGTCCATTTGTCCTAATGGGGCCACATGTACCAGTCACTAGAGTATGGGGAACACCTATAGAGGCTAACTGGAACTGAATATACCTTCATGCATCAATTTAGGCACCTCCTAAACCAATCCCTACATTTTAGGAGCCATTGGGAGTGTCGGCACCAACCTCCTTCAGTTGTTGGCAGTTGGTAACTAGTTAAGCTTAGTTATGCTTCAGTTACATTCAGTTAGATATCCTCCAATTCAGTTAGTGCCAGTTATGCATGGCTGCATTTGGGAAGGCGTCATTTCTCACCTACTTCTCACCCACCACTACAGTTAGACTGGTTTGATTTATTGTAATTGATTGAGAGACTGGATTAGACATCTGGAGTTAGCCAGCTGAACTCTGATAGTGATTTAGACACTTCTAGTTATCCATGCAGTCAGATTCAGTTGGTAGATTTGAATTCATCTCTCATGATTGAAATTCTCCTGTATGTATTACCATTGTATATTGTTGGGATGTAATGAAGTTTTTACTGTAATTATATTGAGCAATACTTATCTTTTTCCTGTGATTTTTGTTTTGCTCAATGTGTATTATTCATTCCTTTTCACAACATAATAATTAAGAACCTGATTGCACTCATTGCCTGAAGATCTAATGGCACAATAATTCTAATATGGTATCGAAGCCATCTCATGCAAACTCCAAAAATGTCTACTCTCCATTGTACACCAGAATCAGTCAAGTTTCCACAGAAGTCCCGTAAATATTGCCTTGCTTCCTCTAAATTTATTCAGAGTGGCAGTGCGGGCGTGACGAACCTTGAGAAAGTGTATGTAACACCCTAGTTTTGACCCCATTTGAATTTAAAATGTATATGATGTATATATTGTATTTAATCGTGGTGTGGAGCTAAAGGCAAAATCCTGACCATCGATTTAGTGTTTTATGTTTCAGAAATTAAAACGATGCTGATGGTATTTTGTGCTACTCAGACACATTATAATTTTCGACATCATGTACATATGCAGTTTAATTAAAATACCCACAACCAGCTATGTCAATGCAACAATTAATGAGATGGGGGCATGATTTCCTAAGGATAAGGGGGGTGGGGAATATTCAACCTCTGGTCCAATGGGGGAAATCCAAATGTCTCTAGGAGAACCCATCAAGTTGTCCACCACCTTCTTTTCTTATTCAACCAGCCACTTAATTCTCCAAGGAGTTAGTTGGGGAAAATATTGCCTTTGGGATTGGAAGGTATGGGCAGTCATAGAATTGGAAGGATCCGTAATTTCTGGGCAGGGTCGTAAGCCTTTGACCACATGCATGCCCAAGGGGATATATCTCACCCATTATCCCTCACGTGGAAAAAAGGAGCGACATTACTCACTCACACAACAGGTTTTCTTCACTCTCACGCAGGAGTTCTATTCCTCAGTCCTCCATCCTCCATTTTCCCAGGCACGTTTTTGCTTTCCACTCCATTTTCTCCCATGGTTGGAGGATCACTTTTGGCAATGCCCAGCGGATTGGGGAAGAGACCACGATTTCTGGGTGTTTGATGAGCCGTTTTGGCCCACGTGAAGCCACAAAACAATTTTTAAATGAATTGCACAGGCTGGGTCATTTTTCCCTAATTGCCACTATCGAATTTGGCTCCCATGACATTTTTCATCAATCCCAGAACTTGTATTTGTTGTGTATGCATCTTTTTTTTGTCTGAACTGGTTTGGAGTGGAAATGGGGTATGAACTAGCTTGATAAGCCTAGTGTAGGAAGGAACCTCACAAACTGATCTAGAGGGGTCGGTTTTCTTCATTGCACATCCTGAATAGAACTGGAATAGAAGGCATAGCTTCAGGGACTATGTAGCAGAGAAGGAGATGCTTCCTTGTGTTGGGTGTGTAGATGTTTTAAAAGCTAGGCTAGATCTAGTGCAGGTGTCCATAGCTTTGTGTTTGAGCTCACTAGCTTAGCAATTCAACCTTTCCAACTCCTTAGCAGCCTGATAAACCCAAATTGTAGTTTGGCTTGGCTGAATTTTGGTATATCCTGGGCTATGTGTGAGTCTGGTAATGTTCCCTTATTCCTTATGGGAATGATGCCCAACTCGTGGGTGGCAAGGATGCTAAGAGATTGATGAGCACACTGGCCTATGGTTGGGTGGAACATTGCAGTGACATAGCTAGTTGTGGGACAAGCTTCTTCCAAGATAAGTATGTCATGTATTTAATCTCTGTATTTGTATTTTCCTAATTAAATATGATGAACATGTTGAATGCTTGAATGAATTTTTCTTCCGTTGTAGATTGTATTATGCATCTATGTATGTTTTTAACTTCAATGCATTTTATATTACGTCATGGGGCTTAGATTACCCAGATATGATAGCATTATGGTCGTGTTCCCTCTCGGGTACACGAGAGGGGATGTGACAATGTACATGTCGAGAGGGAAGGATTGATTCTACCATAGTGCGAGTGGTTTTGGTTTTGCAGTGAATTTCTATAGGTGCTACATAGCTTGATTGAAGATATTGTCTGATCAGAAGGAGAATTATAGATTCTCAACCTTCCACACCCCGGATCCTAACACCCTTCAATTATGTTGATTGTAGGGAAGATATGCATGTTTCCTTGTGCAACAAGGGATTTTTTAGGATGAGAATGGGAAGGAAGGTTGAGCCCCATCATCCAGCTGAGAAAAACAAGTTTTTGAACCACTTAGATGAAGCTTTTGTATTTCTATGTACTCACATATCCAGAGACCTCCTCTATCACCTTGAAGGTTTGAGGACTCCCAAAGAATCTTGGGAGAAGCTTGAATTCTTGTTTGGAAATAAAGATGAGCTTCGGGGACACTTTTGGAGAATGAGTTGATAGCCTTGCAACCGAGCAGTTTTGAGACCATACAACAATTCTTTACTAAATTCAAGTCTCTTGCACTTCAACGCAGACAGTGTGGAATAGAAAGAAAGGATGAGCAACATGTGCTCTCCATACTCAAAAAACTAGGTACTGAGTATTATGTATTTGTCTCTATATTCCATTCCGAGAGAGCTTCCATTCCCAATTGGAAGATGCCCTCACTTGATAGTTTTGTCAAGTCCTTAATACATGAGCAAGATAATTTGGTCCAGATGGGAGTCCTCTAGACTTCCAAAAACCAAGATCTCCTAGTGACAGACTCTACCAAAGCGCAAGTTAAAGGGATACCTAAGGGGAAGGATCCTAAAGCATCTGATTTGAAGCCTAAAGAGAATCAGAAGACTTCCGAAGGAGCTTCAAGCTCCAAGAAGAATAAAATGTTTGAAAAGAAGATGTGTCACTATTGTATGGGGGGTTTTCATCCAAAAGACCAGTGTATGAATAAATAGATCGACCAACTGTCAAATCTCCTCAAGAAGAACAACATATCTCTTCCACAAAGAGCCAAGAATTTTGATGATGGACAATCGACAGATGATCATGAAAGGTTCCATGCCTTGAAAGTTGGCCTCTCTTGGTCAACAGCCTATTTGATTAATTTTGGAGAATCCAACCACATGGTTTCCTCCAAGGATTCCTTCTCCACTCTCAGCCTCATAGGAGGGCCTGCTATTCATATGGGTAATGACTCCCAAATTCCAATAGCATGAGGAGGTTCCATTAAAATCCAGTATGGTGATTTCAAAAATGTCCTCTATGTGCCCTCTCTTGCAGTTAATTTGTTGTCAGTATACCAGATGACTCACACTGGCTCACCAAAGTAAGTGGTATTTGGCCCTAACACAGTAAAGATCACAGAAATCTCAACTAGGAAGACTATAGAGAAAGGAATTGCAGATCTTGCCTCCAAGGCAGATGCTTTCTCTCATTCCATGCCATACTCAGATCCACTACAACCATAGCTTCTATTCGAAGCAGATAAAGGTATCAAAACTCCTTTACTTCCTATTGCATATATAGATTTATTGTCTAACATTTCAGATTCAGATTTAGAAGAAGAGGAAGACCAACATGATTCAGATATTGAGCCTACACCTCAAAGGGATCTAGATCCAGATCCAACATCTACCTCATTTCAGCAGCCTAAATGGGCAGCTCATAGAAGCAGTTGGAAATGGTGTTGGGGATCCAAATGATAAGAGAAGAATGAGGTACCAGTACCAGAAAGAGAATGTTGCACTGTCCCACACAAATACACTTCTCCCTAAGAGGTGCTTCATGATGTTGGGGTCATATCCTCAAACATTCAGGGAATCTTGACATAATCCTAGATGGCAGGGAGCTATCGATGAGGAATTTGATTCGCTACATGACAATAAAACCTGGGAACTTGTCTCCTTGCCTCCAGGGAGGAAACTTATTTAGTGCAAATGGGTTTACAAGACCAAGATAGCCTGTGATGGAACCACGACCAAGTACAAGGCTCGGTTGGTGGCCAAACGATACTCTCAGGTTCAAGGTTTGGACTACAATGAAACATTCAACCCAGTAGCTAGAATGGATTCCATCAGGATTGTCTTGGCAGTTGCAGCTTCCAAGAGATGGGAGGTACATCACATGGATGTGAAAAGTGCCTTCCTCCATGGTGATTTAAAGGAAGAGATATACATGAAACAACCTAAGGGATTTATTGATGATCCTTCCTTAGTTTGAAAACTAAGGAAAACATTGTACGGACTCAAACAAGCCCCAAGGGCATGGTACTTCAATATGGATGCCTTCCTCATCTCATATAAATTTGAAAGATTCAAATCAGATTGCAATGTTTACATGCAAAATAAAGAGGGATTATTTCTATTGATTGTGCTTTATGTGGATGACTTGCTCATTACTAGTAGCTATGTTGTTGGATTGAGAAGCATCAAGGTATCCCTGAACAAAGCATTCGCTATGACTGATCTAAAAAAATTAAGATAGTTCATTGGTCTCGAGGTAAGTCAAAAGACTTCAGGAATCATGATCTCATAGTCCAGATACTCATTAGACATGCTCAGGAGATTCCACATGGAAGACTACAAGGCAGCCCCTTGTCGTTTCCTATCTGGCATCAGGCTAGGGGAAGGTGGCTCTACACCTTTGGTAGACAACACTCTTTATAGACAGCTCATTGGGATCCTTCTATATCTCACACATTCAAGACGAGACATATCCTATTATGTGAGTGTTGCTGCTAGGTACATGCAGGAGCCACATGAGCTGCATTGGAAGGATGCAAAGAGGATCTTTCACCATGTGCAGGGTACTAGAGATTATGGGATTCATTATGCAGTTGGTGCACAACTTGATCTCATAGGATTCATAGATTCGAACTGGGAAGGATATGGGAATGATAGGAAATCCACTTTAGGATTTGTGTTTGTGATCAGATCTGGGCCAATTTGTTGGTCTGGTAAGAAACAAGCAGCACTTGCACTCTCTTCAGTAGAGGCAGAGTATCAGGGAGTTGTGAATGCAGTTATTCAAGAAGTTTGGCTACATGGCATCTTGACAGAATTCGGGGTTCACACTTTACCTTTAGTGGACATTTATTGTGACAATCAGGCCACCATCAAAATTTCTAGTGATCCAGTTCAAAAGCAAAGAACAAAGCACATTGAGGTTCACATGCACTATATTCGGGAACTAGTGCATAACAAAACTATCATATTACATTACTGTCCTACAGAGGATCAGATTGTAGATATTTTCACCAAGTCTTTTACTGAAAAGAGATTTTCCTTTCTCGGGTCTCTTTTAGGTATTAAGGCTTGATTGTTCATGTTTTTGCTTATTTTTTAGGGGGGTTTTCCCATGAGGTTTTCCCCTATTTCCTCGGTTTATTAAGCAACATTTTTTTAATCTTTTATATTATATATGGGTGACTTGTGGCCTTCTTTCCAGGGCCCATAGTTGTCCAAGTTAGGATTCAAGGGGGGTGTTAGGATTTATAATCCTCCCTTGTCCAAACTGTCTATTAGATTATATTTTCCTAACTTAGGAGTCATTTAGTTATTATTGGGTCCACTAGTACCATTGGGTCCACTTAGCCTAATGGGGCCAAATGTACCAATCACTAGAGTGTGGGGAAAACCAATAGATTCTAACTAGAACTAATAGCACCTTCATGCATCAATTTAGGCGCCTCCTAGACCAATCCCTACATTTTAAGAGCCATTGGGAGTGTCAGCACCAAACTCCTTCAGTTGTTGGCAATTGGTAACTAGTTAAGCTTAATTATGCTTCAGTTACATTCAGTTAGATATCATCCAATTCAATTAGCGTTAGTTATGCATGGATGCATGTGGGAAGGCGTCAGTTCTCACCTACTTCCCACCTACCATTGCAGTTAGAATGGTTTGATTGATTGTAAATGATTGAGAGACTAGATAAGACATCTGGAGTTATCCAGTTGAACTCCAATAGTGATTTATACACTTCTAGTTATCCATGCAGTCAAATTGAGTTGGTAGATTTGAATTCATCTCCCATGATTCAAATTCTCCTTTATGTATTACCATTGTATACTGCTGGGATGTAATGAAGTTTATACTATGATTATTATGAGCAATACTTGTTTGTTTCCAGTGAGATTTATTTTATTCAATGTGTATTATTCATTCCTTTTCACTGCATAATAATTAAGAATCTGATTCCACTCATTACCTGAAGATCTAATGGCACAATAATTCTAATAATATCATCTCCAATAATGAGATGGAACAAGAGTCCCAAGTTTGCCAAACCAATTAAAATGTGTTCTCAATATTCAATGAAGCTCTCAGGAAAGTGATCAACCATCATAGAGGAATAGGTAGGAGGTATGTGATCAAGGAGAGTGAGTGGATCACTTTAAAAATGTGATATCTTCTACAAAACATCCGGGAGATCACTAGGTTGTGCACTCTCATCATGCACAATAGGTGTATCAATCACTGTCATATCATCCTCAAATTCGAAATCTAAAGACTGTGAGAATAATGAATGAATGGAAATCTCTTCAACAGGAAAAACAGCTCGAATTCCATCTTCATATAGAACTAATTTATGAAAAGCAATAGAGTAAGAAAGAGGTTGATAAATTTGAATTGGATCAAAAGTCGAAGATTTTGCATCTTCTTCTTATTTAGTTTGAACAAATTCATTATGAGAGGTGGATGAGGTTGTGACAATAGGAGGGATAGAAGCAAAGGAGGTGATAGGTTCTCTCCAGGATTCATCTTCTTCTTTCTGCACACTAAAGGCTCTACCTAGATTGCTCCAGAGCTCAAATTGATACTCAACAGAATCTATGAGATAATGCATCCGAGGAGACATTACCAGACACATAGTTCCATATGTTCTATCAAAATCATTTATCCAATCACTCTTCTCTTCATAAGATTCTTCACCAGCTCCAACAGAAACATCGTAGAGACATTATCTCTTAAAATATGTGTTCGTCTTTGGTTTCCACTCAGAATAATTGAATCAAGAGGAGAGGAGAGGAACTACTTTTGAAACCATGTATAAGTTATAGATACATGTAACATAGAGAAACAATAACTTTGGAAGTACGATTAGAATCCATATGAACTCCTTTTCTCAACTACCTTGCACTCTGATACCATATTAGAGCACCAATAACCTATGTTGTGCTCTGATGCCATATTAGAATTCACACGGGTGATATAGATTGCATATCAAGATTTCACTGAGATAAGTCTACTGCTACATAAAGATAAAAGAATTGTGAAGAAAGTATTAAGCCGACACAAGAGAAAATATGCTCAAGTGGATAAGTGGATAAAAATCCATTGTGTCAGTGTATATTGATCATAATACATTATTAATACAATCTCAAGAGGGAGAATACATTTACAAAGAGGAAATTTGAATAGATCACAAAGCAATCTTACTAAAATGTGAAAAAACCCCAAAGGTGACAAAAAAACTTTCCAAACCTATCAAAGAAGTCATGAATTAGCTAAATCAAGTGGATCAAATAATGAGTGATGGAAAATATTTCTAATCATGGAAACTAGAGATAAAATCATGGAGTATGGGTTGGCCACAAAAGAGGATAGTTTCCATATGACTAGTTGAATCCTAATCCACTGAAAAAAGCATAAAAAGTTGGGCAAAAGATGTAAAAGCAGAAAATGCACCCTTACTAAACTGGACAGTGAATAAAGCTGATAGAATCTTATATAGAATCATTCTAAGTGCGCTCCATAGGATAAAGATGGCAAGTTTGTGCCAAAGGTGGCTAAAGGTGGCTAAATACCTAGTCTAGTACATATGAAATTAATCGAAATGATTAATAATCATATCCTAAGTCTATAAGTGGGTTTTTAAATATTCCAACATGAATTGGGCTATTAAAATGTCTTTGCAAAGGTATGAATGATATTCACTCTATTTTTAAATTTCCAAAACATAATGCACTCTCACAAACCCTAGGTAGCTTGAAACTGAAAACCTCTCAAAAGAGAAAGTAAGAATGCCAGATTTGCAAATACACGAGTTAATGTGGGGGGTCTTCACCATTTATGTGAGAACCTAGATTTCCTCCTATTGGTACTATACTTGGATTCTTAAAGGTTTGTACATCTACAATAGTTTTTAAAAACATCAACACTTATGCAATTAGCTAGAGTGTACTACACATGTCCACCTAAATCTAATGGGACCACCCTTGTAACTTTAATCAGCATTGTCACTCATGGAGCCTTTCTAAGTGAGTCAGGTTGATCATCATCCATATTAATAATTGAGACCCCATCCTTGGTATTTTCAAATCCCTTATAAACCTTGATATTTTTTTCCACTAAGACATAATCATATGTAGTACTAAAGTTTTCTAGTTACTAAAGGAAGGAACCAATATGGATGGAAGATGAGTAGGTTGATTCTTTAGCTATAACACACTTATCTTCTAGCTTTGGTTGCACTATTTTTTTCATTTAATTTGATAGGGTTTCATATTAGAGGCTTGAATACCCTTGAATTTTTCCAGGTTCTCCTTACAAAAAGCTAACAACCAAACCAACGAAGATTGCGCTAAAATTTTTTAAGGTTGTAACTGAGAGAATTCCATGTGCATGGTGTATTATATTGGAGTTGTTTTAATGTTGCAATATAGAGAAGTCTATGGGCATGCCAGATTGCATTGAAGTTGTTTTAAGGTTGGAATGTAGAGAAGTTCGCAGGAACGATGATTAGAATTCCATGGGCATAGTGGAGAAAATTCCCACATGTGCATTGAAGTAAGTTGTCAGCGTCTATTGGGGGTGAAAACTATCTTGGAGGAAACCTCGTCAAGGAAGGTCTAACGATGTATCAATAGTTACACTTGAGGGTCCCATTTTCAGGTTTACTACAATGGATTTGCAATTGTTAGGATTATTAATCCTCCCTTGTCCAATTTGGTCATATGTCTAAATCGGGAGTCATGTCTAAATCGAGAGTCCATCCAGTCTATTTATAGTCATTAACACCATTGGGTCCACTTGGCCTAATTGGGGCACATGTTTCAGTTACTAAAGTGTGGGGAACACTAATTAAGGCTCACTGCCACTGATTGCACTTGATTACATCAGTTTAGGAGCCTCCTAGACCAATCCCTACAATTTAGGAGCCACTGGGAGTGTCGAAACCAACCAAGGTCAGTTCAGTTCAGTTGACGACTCGTAAAGCTAAGTTAGGATTCAGTTACATTCAGTTCCAGTCCTCTACTTTTAGTTAGTTATAGGTTTACTTGACTGAACTCAAGAGGGGCACATTTCTCACCTACCACAGTAAATTAGCCTTAGTCAACACTGAATGTAACACTTGAGTTGTGTTTTAGAACTTCGATGAACTTCGGTTATGGTTTAGACAAGGTCAATTAACCATTGAGTCCTCTGACGGTGATTTAGACAAGGTCTTAGTTACCTACAGTCAAGTAGAGTCTAATCAATTCGAATTTCCTCATGTGGGTTTGAATTTCTTGTGGCTATTAAAGCCATTGTACTTCATTGTAATTATCTATCTAATTACTCTTTGATTAATGAAAAGCATCCACAACTGTAAGCCATTTTTGCACAGTTTCATTCTTCAATAACTAAGCAAATTGTGTGATCTATCCTGTGATTTGTGTGTTTTTCCACATATCTATGTGCTCAATTTAATATGGTATCAGAGCCTCAGCAGACAAGGCACTTCTCCTACTCAGATCTCCTACTAGATCATTTTTTGAGCAAAATTGCTCCGTCCAGCACTGCACCAGAAGCAGAGAATTTACCACTTAATACCCCAAGCAAAGGAATTGTTGATCGAGCTTGATTGATTAACTAAGCTGGGTGAGAAGAAAATTCCAAAAGTGCAGGCTGTCCAACCTTACGGTGCCCTTTTCTTTGTTTTGCAGGTACAACTTCGAAATGAATTCACCAGTTCCTCTTCTCACCCGATCCTCAGACTATTATGAATGGAAGGTGAAGATGATTGTATTTCTAAATAGACAAGATCTCTTTTGGGTGTCTGATGGATTCGGTAGAAATTCTTTTGAGAGTGAAAATGACTAGCTAAATGCAAAGGATGCATCTTTTGAAATAATGAAACTAGCTCTTTCTCCTAGCTTGTGCTACCTCAGTAGATCTATTAAAGATCCACAAGAACTCTGGACAAGATTGGAAATAACCTTTGGAATGATTGATGAGGATCATAATAGCACTTTGGAGAGCACATCCATCACCATAAGCATCCTTGATCCAAAAATCTCAGCCTCTACTCTCCCTGATGAAGTTGTTCAAGATGAAGAAGAAGTAGAAGCTTCTACACAGTCAATTCGAATTGAAGACAGTCTCCAGTGACTCCTTCTCCTGGTGCTCCGGAAGTTCATGAGATCTCTGATATCTCATATTCTCATATTGTTGAAACAGAAGAAGACATTCAAATCTCTGATTTTGAAGAAAAATACTGTTGCACTTCCATCCAAACATTCACCGGTGATTTTCCTTTGAATTCTGTGCAAAATTTACCAGTAATTGCTTCCGAAACTGAAGAGAAATTAGATTTTTATCCCTCTAATGTTGCTGCTGGTGTGCAAATATGTGATACCTTGGATATTTTGGACGAAATATCAGATTACCAGAATGATCCACTCACTCCCCATGATCTAGTTTTTCTAGCAAATTCCTGCAGGATTGCATGCACCAAAATTCAGAATTTTGAAGAAGAAGAAAGTTGTGCATCCACCGTCTCGGTTAACCATTTATTTGAATCTGATATTAACCTTATTGGATCTGATATGATATTATTTATATCTGATCTGATGTTTATTGGTTTAATATATCAAATTCATAATCTTTTAGTACTGCTTGTAGTTGTTCTCATCAACGGTGCGAAGAAACAAGTACCGTAAGTCTCCTACAAAATTGTTGCTGGGGATTTTATTCCATTTCACAGTTTTGGATCTGTTTTGAACCTATTTAGATCTGATTTACTTTCTGATCTGATATTATTTGGTTCATATTTTAAAATCCAAGAGCTTTCATGCATGCTTGTAGCTGCTCTCACCAATTCCGGTGTTAAAATTCAAGTACCGCACTTTCTCTTCAAAACTGCTAATGGGGATTTGGTGTTAGTTTCCTCATATGAGGTTGCTGATATTTTATTATGTGATTCATTATCTATTTCAAAAGCTATATCATACTATGGAGCTCAATTATTTTCTCTCAACAGTCCCAGTGCTTCTCTACCATTGATCACATGCTCATCTCCTCACAGAACCGGTAAAGAGGAAGATTTTCTGCATCCGCCTGGACACTTGCTCCTAACACTTGGGGCTGTTCTTAACACTCATGGTTTGCTGTTAATGGCTGCAACATATCAGTTTCTTGAGTGTTCCTCACATGTTCTAAATCCTCAAGAACCTTTTCTCACTTATCAATTGACTTCAGTTTCTCTACATGGGTCCAGTCTTCATCCGGCAGCTATCTATATTTATGATTTAGTTGAGCATATCATTCTTCTTCCAAAGAGGAAGATTCCTCCAGAAATAATGATGGAGAGGTTCGCATGCCAGGCCCCATGATACATGTGCACAGAAGAACCAGATTCATCATGATTCTACCTCCTTAATTAGAGGGGGGGATTTTTGGGCATGTGGTTTTTTCCCCAGCACCTTGTTTTTGAGCAATTACTTTACTTTACTTGATGTAATGAGTGACCTATGGTATTAGTTACCAGGGCCCATAGACTTTCCAAGTTAGCATTCAAGGGGGGTGTTAGGATTATTAATCCTCCCTTTTCCAATTCGGTCATATGTCTAAATCAGGAGTCCATCCAATCTATTTATAGTCAGTAACACCATTAGGTCCACTTGGCCTAATTGGGGCACATGTTTCAGTTACTAAAGTGTGGGGAACACTAATTGAGGCTCACTGCCACTAATTGCACTTGATTGCATTAGTTTAGGAGCCTCCTAGACCAATCCCTACAATTTAGGAGCCACTGGGAGTGCCGAAACCAACCAAGGTTAGTTCAGTTTAGTTGATGGCTAGTTACGCTAAGTTAGGAGTCAGTTACATTCAGTTCTAGTCCTCTACATTTAGTTAGCGCTAGGTTTACTTGACTGAAATCAGGAGGGGCGCATTTCTTACCTACCACAGTCAGTTGGCCTTAGTCAACACTGAATGTAACACTTGAGTTGTGTTTTAGAACTCTAATGAACTCCGGTTATGGTTTAGACAAGGTCAGTTAACTATTGAGTCCTCTGATAGTGAATTAGACAAGGTCTTAGTTACCTACAGTCAAGTAGAGTCTAATCAATTCGAATTTCCTCATGTGGATTTGAATTGCTTGTGGCTATTAAAGCCATTGTACTTCATTGTAATTATCTATCTAATTACTCTTTGATTAATGAAAAGCATTCACAGCTACTAGCCATTTTTGCATTGTTTCATTCTTCAATAACTGAGCAAATTGTGTGATCTATCATGTGAGTTGTGTGTTTGTCCACGGATCTATGTGCTCAATTTAATAGAAATGAAGGTTGATATGGAAAGGACAATAAGGAAGGTTTTATCCAATGACGCTAATGCATAAAAGCTTTAAAAAAACCTAGAGACCAAAAATTGTTTTGGGAATAACAGAAGCAGTATAGCTCAAAATTTGATGAGAATTGAGGCATTAGAACACCATTAACAAAGACCATAGAGTTGTTGGTGAGAGGCTTAAGCCCATCCTGCTTTGATTTGACAGAAAATTTGAAATAGTGATTTTTAAAGATCATTGTCCAGAGACCTAACGAAGGCCTTGTTATGGTACAATCATGGACCATGAACATAAATAACTCTAGAAGCTTGGGGTCAAATTCCAAAATGTGTTAAGCTTGGGTGTGAAAGAGGTTTATGTCCACTATTCTGGCACACTTTTTGGGGATTTTATAAAGCTTGGAGAAGGTAAAAGTGACCATAGATGTCGAAACCATAAATTGTTTTTAACTTGAAATTATACCTACTCATAAAAATAGACATTGAGAGGAATATTAACCCTTGCCAACCCTCAGGAAGTGAGGCAAAAGATGGGGGTAGCTCGAGGAGGAAATATCACAAGAGGCATCATAGCTCAAGAAGAGTTTCTAGAGGTAGTACATATACTTTAGAAATATATTCTAGTGAGATGTATGACTCTAGAGACTCCACTAAAGACTCAAGATTGCCATCCCACATAAATAAGAGGAAGAGGCATATTAAGGACAACTTGCATGGAGAATTTTGGAAGGCCAAACCTCTTACTATTGATGGTGAAGCCAAATCGAGTCAAGTAGTTGAGGCTCGGCTTCTTGGGATGAGGAAGTGTTTCCAAGACCAAGACTATTGTGGGAACATGAATACTAGGGTGCCCATATTTAATATGAATCAAAGAGCATATATATGGTGGGATCATGTTAGGCAAGTGAAGAATATCAATTAAAAGAGAATTGTGTGGAAGCAATTCAAGAAGTACTTCAAGCAAAAGTACCTTTTTGATAGGTATTGTGATGACAAAATTAAAGACTTCCATGAATTCAGATTGGGGCAAATGACCATGGACGAGTACGCCAATAAATTCTTGAAGCTGCAAGCTAAGGTTCACAATGCAAACCAATTTATTCCTCCTGATAGTTCACTCTGCTCACCCCTTCTTCCTTTAGTTAGATAGTGTAGTAGATTCAAGTAGAGTCAGGGGTTTTTTTAAACCTATTAAGTGTGTATTTATCAATCAATGAGGGTGTCAACCTGTAATGTGAGTATATAGATAAAGTATAGAAGTATTCCCACTTGTCACCATAGTTCTGATATCTAAGTGAGAATTGTGTCTCTATGTTTAACTTTGCCATTTGAGGTGATAGCACCATATTTCCTAGGTCAAAATTTAGTGTTTTCTCGGTGGATTACCTCAGTCATACAAGGACCAATTTGAGTTTGATAAAACATCAAACTCTAAATGCAACCATAAGGAAGGCTAAGTACTACTATGATCAAATCAAAAGCAAGATAGAAGTCCATAAGGCATGGAAAGACAAGAAGAAGGAGAAGTTTGATAAAAGAGAGAAGGGGTTCAAGCCACCACATTTCATCAATCAGGAGAGGAAACCGCCATAGGGTGTGACCAAGCCAGCTAGGATGATGGGAGATATTCCAAGAGAGTAAAGAGATTCAAGGGAGCCACTTAAGTGTTGGGGATGTGGAGAGGACCACATGCTTAGAAATTGTGCACATCATAATCAGGTGCCAAGCAAATTCACAACATCCAAGAGGCGAAAATTGTGGGTCATGTGGAAAGGATTATCCCTAGAATCTATGCAATACTAAAGGAATTCCAAGTAGACCATCAATCAACTATGTTTTAGGTTGAAGGTAATATTTCTAAACAATCTATTTCTATTTTTATTGACCTTGGATATACTCATAGTTATATCACTCCTAAAATTGTTGAGAAATGTGCTTTTAATAAAACAAAGAATAGTAAATCGTGGTTGGTTCAACTAGACATTGGAACCAACAAGAAAGTTAGTGAAATGGTGGATAAATGTCCATTAAACATGGATGGTATATTCACTTAGGAAAATCTGAATGTTTTTCCACTTGGTTCCTATAATATTCTCATTGGAATGGACTAGTTGGAAGCACACAAGGTAAAATTTGATTGTTACAACAAGAGATTTGAATGCATCGATCGAGAAGGAAACCCAAGGGCAGTAAGGGGCATTACAAAGGTAATTTGTGTTAGAAAAATTTCATCCATGCAGTTTGTTAACACCTCTACTTAGTAGGAGGTCTAGGAGACCATGGCGAAGAGGAAATAATGGTTGATTGAAGAACTTTGGTTAAATATTATGGTATAAAGGTATGACAAAGGGTGAGTAAGCGATGAATTATCACGGGATCCAATGGTGCAAAGCGAGGAAATGGAGATCGATGGCTTATAATGTGTCCGCTTTATGAATATGTGAGAAGGATAAGTACATGCGGGGTGTTCGATGACATATGGAAATCAACGGTCATCGATCCGGCTTGATGAAATCTACGATCATTGTGAACTCCGCCCTGTAGACTTGCACATTTGATAAAACGAAGAAGCCCGGTGGAATAGGGTATGTGTCGCTTGATTCGACGGCTGGGAAATAAAGGTAAATTACATCGACGGACGTTGATGGATCCGGAGCGGGAAGTTGCGTGGTGGTTGGAGATAAAAGGTGGTAGCAGAATGGAAACCACGGTACACGTGGTCGATTGTGGTGCATTCCGAGGGCAAAAGCGGTTTGGTGGAAACCGCCGAAGGGGGGCCTCCGAAGTGGGGTCCTATATAAACAAATTTGACTTGTTGAAAAATTATTTTTTATTGGCATCAGACGAATGAAAAGGACCTGCGTGCTCGCCAACTTCTAACAGTCAATCTCGAATACATGCAGTCACAGTAACAGGTAAGGCTCAAACGCCCGAAATTCATCCACCTAATTACCGTTGTTGACTGAATTATGGACAAAGGAAAAGATTTGCAAGGGTTTAGTCATATTTTGGATGATAGAGAAGATTACCTGGTCGACAGGGACAGAGGAGTGTGTGACCCTTTCTTGTCTGTGGAAAGTGTATCAGTTAGCAAAGAGAGGTTATGACAATACAATTCGCAGGGTAATGATATACTAAATGCCTGTAAATCGTTTTTATAATATTTTGTTGTTGAGCAGACCCTACATTTTCCCGAGTTCACAGAGTGGTGCACAGTTAACTATTCTTCTTCTCAGAGAGTTATTGTGAGTCAGACTACGTCTAGGATACTATGTAAAATTGATGCCAAGGTCATCCACGAAAACCTAAACTTGCCCGACAACTACCCTAACAGTCGTGAACCTGTAAACGAGTCCATTTTTGCTGAATTGTACAAAAATTGTGGAACTGAAGTTTGTTGCAAATTCTTGTCCAACATCTTGAACGAAGGTTAGTCATTAGATGGTCTTTTCCGGCCATACTGTGTTCGTATTTTCAGAGATGAAGTTCAATTAGTGGTGTCCTTAGTCTGTCAAGTCTTGGGTCTAGATCATGATTTTCACGTAAATGAAGTCATCCTGGGTTTTCTATTAAAAATAAGTTCATTGAGTTCTAAGTCTCAGTCAGTTCATGTATTCAGTCTAGATGAGTACTTAGCAGAAGCTATACATCTTCAATTGAGTGAGTTTCCAAAAGTCAGGTTCTTCAAATTTCAAACTTATTTGCTGAACATGTTGCTATGTTCCAACGTCACCGAATTGCAGTTTTTAAGTACCATGTTCTCTTCAGATTTGCCCAAGCAAATCAACATGTTTGAATTTGCAAATTCAATCATGTCAGAAATATACAAGATGTTATTTGATGAAATATTACCCCGGGTATTAGAAGAGATGAAATGCATGATGCAGTCCTCACTTGAGGATCGAGTCGGAGATTGGTTTATGTATAAGGATTCCACTGTTTTGAGGATATATGGATTTACTGGAGAACCATATAGGTTACCTGCTTTCCTTACTCCCAGAATTTTTGCATTAGAGTTTATGAGACAAATACTGCATTCAGAAGAAGAACACTTTGGGGCCTTTAAGAAATCTTCAAATATCAAGTTCCCTCTCAAAGTTGGTTCTTTTATCTTCAAAAATAAAGGTGCCCTGGTGTTTATAGAAAAATTGTTGGAAAGCATGGAATTTAAAAAGAGCAAAGGGTAAATTATGATCCCCATCATATAATTTCCCTGAGAAAGCAGGCGAATAAAAACAATCCATTCGACCACCAAGTTGTTGAAGGTCTGAACGAGACAGCCAATTTGTTTCATTTTATGGAGATTCCAACATCTGATGAAGATGCAAGTACTATACCAGTTGCAGTATCTCAAGTGACAGATGGTCCTACTATTTTGGTTAAAAGAAGTCTTTTTTAAAGCATGGAAGTGGATGAGGATGATTCACATAAAAAATCCAAATTATTTCAAGATGATAAAGTTTTGAGTGAAGTTATTTCAGATGATTTAAAAAGAATTGCTTTGGTCCCTACAAAATTTCTACAGGTGAGTCAGTTTTCTTTTGAAGGTGTAGATAGTACAAAATCAGGCCCAGTTTTCAAGTCCAAAGAGGAGCTCATGACTAATTATGTGGAGAAACAAAAGCAATCCCTAGAAGAAACAAGGAATTTACTCCCGCGGGTGAGGAGTTTAAATAGTCCAAAAACTTCCTTGATTTCTACCAGGGACATAGAAAGAAATACTTTTAAATTGGCCATGGTAAGTGATAAGAAGATGTCAGAAATGGAAGTAAGATTAGACAAGATTAGTGTACCAGACAAAATACAGTTACATAAGCAAACGGGAGACATAATTTATTTAGATTTATTGCAAGCTATGATGAGAGTTAATAAGTTACAAATTTTGGTAGACAAGTTAGAAGTTCAGTTAAAACATGAGAAGGTTGAAAACAAGGCTAATGCAATTCAAATTAAAAAGTTGCAAGAAGACGTCATAAGCTCAGGAAATGAAAAAGGTAACACCCAGGCAATCAAAAGACTTCTAGAAGAAAAGGACAACACCCTCCAGGTTTTGAAGAAAAGGTTGAAGATCAAAAGCACAGAACATGTTCAATCATCCGAGTTATTAGCATTACAAGAAGAGAAGGACAAAATTCACCAGGAGATGATGGAGCATAAAGGAAAAGCTATCAAATTACAAGAAGAAAAAGACAAATTGGAAGCAGAGCGGAATGAGCTAATAGCACAAATCTTCCTGCTGAAAAAGGACCAAAACGATGAAAAAGAGATCATGGAGGAATTGATGAGCCAAAATCCCACTGATTAAGACCTGTCTATTGTGAATATTGAAAAACCATTGAATGATTTTTCTGCAAATGACTTATTAGTGCCCATGTCCCAGGTCAGCCTGAAAGATGAAGAAATAAAAGAATTAAAGGTGGAAAATGAAAAATTCAAGTCTGAGTTAGCCAAGGTGACGGAAAATAAAAATAAAATATTGCAAGACAGAAATCAGCTACAAAAGAAATTTAATGAATTGAAAGAAAGAAACATAGGAAAGGGTCCTCTCCAAGGGGCAAAGCACATAATTTGGGATACATTATCCGTAGAAATTACTAAATTCAGGCACTATTTGAACTTCATTGATGATCAAAGCATATTGATCAATTTGGCCAATCAAAGACTAAAGTAAGTAAATGAAACTATGGAGAGGACACCCCTTGCCACAGCCCAGAATGTGTTAAATTTCTTAAATTCATTAACATACCAAAAATTGCATGATATAGGAGTAAAGGACAGAATAGCAATGATACTGTGGGCCAAAAAGTTTATCCATAAGCATCATCTAATGAAGATAGTCCAGGACAAAGCTGATGAAATGATCTCATAGGTTAATGACTTCAAACAGGCTTTCAAAGAACTATTCGAAGACGGCCTTCCTTCCTTTTGGGACAAGGAGGGACGAATGTTTTCTCAAGAGCACTATCACAACCTATTGGTACAGAGCCGCATGGATCATTCCAAATTCGACGATCTAGAAAAATGGCTAACAGGGAAAGTCATCGTGGATAAGTTGACAGAGGATTTCGAGATATTACAGAAGTTCCTGATCATCAGGGGAGGGTTGCCTAAAGTGTCTTATGAAGCTTACATGGAGCTGGAGGTGTCCATTCGGGAGATGATTGAATATGATATTCCAAGTGCAGAGCAATGGAGAGCCATAGAAAGATTTGGAAAAACGAAGTATATACTTCATTCATGAAGACAGGTGTTGCGCGCTGAGGAGCTTCTTGGACAGGCCTTGTTACCAAGTTGATTTTAAATTAATGATCTGTTAGGATCGAAGCTGGTAGTTTATTCCTAGGAGTTAGGAATATAGTTACAAGACTTTGATTAAGCGAGCAATTCAGTTATAAATCTTCTTGGAAGATGAATCATTTTATGTATATAAGTGCATTTATTTTAAATGATGGGGGTTGGAACCCATCTTGTGGTTGAATGTTTTTGAGAACATGTATTTTTTAATAACAAATCGAATGCATAAGAGTTATCAGAGATTCCTGCGTCATTTACATTACAGTCCGTATTTCTCTTCTTCTGTGTTTGTTTTTTCCAATGTAACACTCCATTCTGTTTTTCTTCATATCTGAAATACAGTGTTGAATGGTTAGAATTCATAGTGTTTATGCTATGATCATCGTTTCGGATATTTTATACATTTTTCTACTAAAGTTAATATAGAACTCATGTTTGATGCTCTGTATTAATGGATTGTCCATTATCTCTTCTGTTTCACTCAAACTAAATGAATGACTGTGATGGAATGGTTATCTTGCCTTTGATAAAATCTCATGTATATGTCTTTGTGATATCTTTATGTATATGTGACTCCATTTCCCAATGGTTATGTGTTGTTTCAACTATTTATACAATCTTTGAGTGTTGATTTATATCTGGCCTTGTCAAATCTGTCTTGGAGAGATCCCAGTTTCTTTCTAAAAGTGGTTTTTGCTGTTACTTTTGGAATTTACCTTTGCAACCTGGGTACATTCTGAGTGCTAACACAGTTAAAGAAGTTATGTAGAAAAGGATGTCAATTACATGCATCCCATGTACATGGTATAACAGAAAATGAAATTCCAAAGTTGGAAGAATATCAAGTCTTACAATAATTTAGTGATGTGTTTCTTGATGAGGTGCCAGGACTTCCTCCAAAGTGTTAGTTTTTCATCATATAACCTAGCATTATGATCTTAGGATATTTTAACTAAGAGAATAACAAGCACAGCAATAAAACATAAGCACAACACAAGAGACAAGAGACACAAAGAATTTTCCTCGGGGAAACCATAAAGGAGAAAACCCCACAACTTCCTCAGAGATAGAATCAGCACAAAAAGGTAAAACTGGAAAACAGTAAGATGATCTCCCGACAGCAGCAGTCTCTCTCTCTCTCACTGAGAGAGATTCTCCTTCCTCACTCATGTGCCTCAATGAGTGAGTGTGAGTGTTGCAAGTGGGATAAATAGAGAGGCTCACTCTCTATTTATATTCTTTCGTTCACTTGAAGTGCACTCCAACATGTCGGCCTCACTTAACAATTACTTACTAGAGTCGACATCTCTAGGAGCGTCTAATAACCCTAGTGCCCCACCACTTTTGGGGACTTTGCCTCCTCTGACCAATATGAGGGTAACACAATGGTGGGGACTATTTCCTTGACTTACAATGACTTACCTAGGGTCGACTTCACTAGGATAGTCTAATAACCCAAGGTCCCCATAACTGTGGGGACTTTAACCCTTGACCAATAGGAGGGTTACCCACAATGACTTGACATGACTTTCTCATTATAGAAACTTCCTTGAATAAACATCGAAGTATGACATGACTCAAATACATTACAATGCATCCCGGAATAAACATCGGGTTACAATACATAAGAAATACGGATGAATACATTCCAAAGTTACAATTACATCAACACTCCCTCTTAACTAGGAAGGTATTCTCTTGACACAATTTATTAGCACAAGTCTTCTTCTCTGTATCATCTAAACCATCGTCAACTTCTCATCATATTCATCTTCAAGTCATCTTCATATTTAGGTCGTCTTCATCTGGATCTAGATCATCACTCGATCTGGATCATCATCATTGGATCTAGATCATCACACGATCTGGATCATCATCACTGGATCTGGATCATCACTCGATCTAGATCATCACTCGATCTGGATCATCACTCAATCTAGATCATCGTCACTGGATCTGGATCATCACTGGATCTGGATCATAATCACTGGATCTGAATCATCACTGCTGGATCTGGATCATCACTCGATCTGGATCATCATTGTTGGGTTTGGATCATCACTCGATCTGGATCTCTCGAAGTCATCATAATTGGATCTGGATCATAGCTCAATATGGATCTCATCTGGTCATCATCATGTGTGCTATCTCATCATACGAAGTTCTACAGATCTGACCTTCTTTCATGCTGGTTGTAGGCCTACCTCCTCGTAGGTCTTTGGTTGCCCTTATATCTGACCTATCCGTCAGAATGGCCAGCACTCACATTTGACCTGGTAGGATCCAAATCCTACACCCTCATCAGAAAGGCGATAGCCCTTATATCTAATCATATAGGACCTAATCCTATAGTCACATCAGAATGGACAACACTCACATCTGACCTACTCGTCAGAAAGGCAGTAGCCCTTATATCTGTGTAGGAGCTCATCCTACACTAGAATGGCCAGCACTCACATCTGACATACTCGTCAAAAAGGAAATAGCCCTTATATCTGTGTAGAAGCTCATCCTACACCAGAATGGCCAGCACTCACATCTGACCTACTTGTCAGAAAGGCACAGCACTCACATATGACCTACTCGTCAGAAATCCATGCACTCACATCTGACCTGGTAGGAACCAAATCCTACACCCTCGTCAGAATGTCCCCTAGTCCCAGACTGAGCTGCCTGGTAACGGACCAGGTGCCTCCACTCTCCTAGAGAGTGACAGTAGCCCTTACATCTGTCCTACTCAACAAAATGGCCAGCACTCACATCTGACATGGAAGGAACCAAATCCTCTCACCATGATAGAATGGCTCTGCCCTTACATCTGACCTGCTCTTCAGAATGGCAGTAGCCCTTACATCTTTCCTACTCGACAGAATGGCCAGCACTCACATCTGACATGGGAGGAACCTAATCCTTTAGCCATGACAGAATGGCTCTGCCCTTACATTTGACCTGCTCGTCAGAATGGCGGTAACCCTTACATTTGTCCTACTTGACAGAATGGCCAGCACTCACATCTGACATGGAAGGAACCAAATCCGTTAGCCATGATAGAATGGCTCTGCCCTTACATATGACATGCTCATCAGAATGGCTATGGATCTCAGCACTCATATCTGTTATGGAAGGAACCAATCCTCTCACCATAACAGAATGGCTTAGCCCTTACATCTGACCATGGAAGGAACCAATCCTCTCACCATGTCAGAATGGCTATGGGACTCGTCACTTTCCCTTGGAGGAAACCTCGATCTGGAGAACACCAAGCTTCTCCCTGAAGTACTCGAACTTCACCCTGGCCAATGGATTTGTCAACACATCAGCTATCTATTCCTCCATCGCAACATATTGGAGCTTCACTGCTCCCCTCTGCACCATATCCCTGATATAGTGATACTTGATCTCGATATGCTTCGACTTGTCATGGAACACTGGATTCTATGACAACTTCACGCAACTTTGGTTGTCACAATGTATACAAGTAGCATCCAACTAGAGATCAAATATATCAGGCATTAGCTTCCGCAGTCATACTGCCTCACAACTAGCTGAACAATCTGTGACATACTCTACTTCAGCTGTACTCAGTGCCACACAAGATTGCTTCCTGCTAAACCAAGAGATCACATCTGATCCCATACTGAAGCAACATCCTGAAGTGCTCTTCCTATCAATGGCACTACCTGCCCAATCTAAATCAACATAACCCTCCAGGTTAATCTTCTGATTCGCATCGTACTTGAGCCCATACTCAATTGTATCCTTTGCAACCATCAAGTGAACATGTCTCAATGTGTTCACAGCAAAGCAAATATCTGGTCTTGTGTTCGTCAGATACATCAAGGACCCAAACATCTGATGATACATTGTAGCATCAACCGTCTCTGATGAAGCATCACTTAACAGCTTCAGGTTTGATGCCATATGTGTGGTCATGCAGTACACCATCCTGAACCTATTCAAGATCTCTATTGCATACTTCCCTTGTCCACACCTCCATGCCTAGAAAATAGTGCATCGACACATAACAGGAGCATCACTGGTCTTCTGCCTTCAACCTTGAAGCAAAGGTTGGAATCCACTTTACTCTTAGTAAATCCTAGAGTCATCAGTAATATGTCCATCCTATCGTACCATGTCGAAACACAGGATCTTCTGCAGTCACTCCCTCTGAAGCAGAGCATCATACTCCCTCTGTATTCTGTACTCTATGCACTGAAACATTCTATACTGGAGTGACAAGTAGTATCCATCTAGGATCATTAGATACCAAGATCCTCTATCTTGAACCTTTTCAAAAGTTCTACTTGCACCCATCTGTGAGCTTGTCAACCTTGTAGCAAAGGTTAATATCTTCATCAAGCTCCTCATCTATGTGTTATCTCATGGGTGTCTTCTAATCTCATACAAGGCCTTCTTTCATTTGCACACATGATTATTCCTATCATGTGTATCTCCAAATGTCTTTTCGTAGTCTATGCCTCGTGCTACGAATCTTTCCTTGTATCCCATGATGTTTCCATCCACTGCATGATGGAACTATGAACTTCTCTTCATGTACTGATACTTCATCCTAGACATCATTCTTCTTGAATTGGTCTTCCCTTTCTTCTTGGAAGATTCTGCATCAATGATGTCGCTATATTGGCCATATTATTTTCATCTTTGAATTGTCGTCACTTGTTCTTCGAAACAAGTATTCATTCTTCTTTGCTTGTAGGCGATTATGTATGCGAGCTTTCCTACAAGTCAAATGCATTTGTATGGTTAGAAACATTTCATAAGGAATATTCATACTAGCAATTTCTTATGCATAAATATATGATCATGCAATTACTTTAGCCAATACAACATTCTCACGAAACTTTTCTAGATGCCTTCCATCTCTATTAGGACAACATTGAGATTGTGCACTAATCCAATATGTCAACAAAGAGGTTTCATTCTAGATAAGTAGCAATGAAGAGTTTGTATAGCACCATGAGCTACTTACCCATTACATGCATATTAGTAGTATACTATCATTAATGCAAACATCCTATCATGCATAATACATCAATTGAATATAAACAAATGCATAACAAAATAATATCATGAAATGGCAATTGAATACTTATCTTTATTTGTTTCGTGGGTATACTCCTTCTTGAGTCTTCAGCTTCATCATCTGCTTCATTCATAATAGCATCATTTCTTATCCAAATGCTAAGGTGGATAAGAATTTCTTCAAGAGTTGAGATCTTCATATTCCTCATCGATTAAGGGATCTTCTTTGGATGGTGAGAGCTTGATCTTCAGTTGCTCCCATCTTCTCTTCTCTTCTTATGAGTCGAGCTTCTTCTTCTTCTCAGAGTCTGCTGAAAGTAATCACTTCCTTATGGCACACATTCCTCGCATGAATGAATCCCATGATCTTGGGAGGCCATTCAAGGTGGCTATCGCCACTTCTATATTCTCCACTACTACAAGTTGTTCTTTGATTTGAGAGACCCTTGTAAAACATGACTGTATGGTCTCTGCATTCTGGATCTTCACTTCCTTCAACTGGTTTCTTAAGGTTATCTTCTAATGTATGTTTTTCCCTTCAAATAGCTTGGTCAAGGAAACAAACCTCATCGGTGTCTTTAGGTAAGACACTTGTGGTACAAGTTGATCCGTGACTGAATCAACCATGATCTTCTTGGCCTTGACCAAGTTCTTCTTGTGTAAGGCTTCTAGCCTCATCTCCCTCTGAAACTGGAACCTCTATACTCATGTAGGTGTCCAATACATTTTCTTCAGAGAGATCATATACTTCCAGGCTTAGAATTTTTCAACTTCCCCAAACTTGTCATCAAGCTGATGTGATAGATCACTTTGAAATGACAACCTCAAATGAAAATAGCAAAGGATTAGATCTTACCGATTTGAGGTGTCCGTCTTGGTTCTGAAGCTGGTTGATCTAGGGTTTGTCACAAAAACCGTAATTTTAAAAAACTTGGAATCTTTTAGATTTGATTGGATAGACAGATAGATCTCTTCAAATGGAGCTGTCCAATGTACTCCTTTTCTGAAAACAATGGAGGGAAGCTCCCGGAACAGAAAGCCCTAGTTTTCCAATTTCTTCTACATAAATGCCTGTCACTGTTTATGTGATATATCCTAAATTACTACTCCTCTGTGTCTAAAATTTCTCATTGAGATAACCTCACATGTACCTGATCCAACACCATAGGTTTCCTCAGAATTGGTTTCACCAATTGGGATTTATGATCCTTTTCCCAAGTTGGCCTGTTACAGGACTGTTCAGAACAGCGAAGTTGTACAGCATGCCACGTGTCACTGGTTCATCTTCTGAGTCTGATATTTGGACCACCAAAATTGAAGTCTATGAACTTTTGGGAACATCTTTAGGAATTCCATTTGGACCACTGTATCCCACAATATTGCAATTCTCCCCAAGTGTCCTGTTTAGGGATGAATTATGGAAGAGGCTGGAACCCTAAATTGGAGGGATCATATCTCCCAGAATATATCGAATCTGAGGCTGAATTTTAGATACAGTGTACATCAGGATTTTATCTTCATTAATTGCAAGTTTTATCTCCTGAGCCTCCTCCAATCTTGGGATATAGCGAATGTACCAAAACTTAGCAGTTTTAGTATTTAGGGTTTTTCTAGCTCAGGATCAAACTAGGGTTTGACTTTCCCAGAGTTTCACCCAACCAAATTTCTTGATCCAGGTCTCTAAACTTCGGTTTTGATGAGGAGAACAATCTTATTCTAGGCTCACTCAAAAATTCATCTTTTGTAGAAATCCCTAATTTCCGCACCGAGAACTGAAAATGCTCGGAATCGAATTCCGCTTCGACAGAAAGATGCGCCCTTCAATGGAGAGTCAGCCTAGAATACTTTTGCTGATAGATTGTGGAGAGAGACCCAAAAAGTAAGAAGCCCTAGATTCTATAGCTACACAATTTCTTGTTCTCAGGTTAGCTCTGATACCATGTTAGTTTTTCATCATATAAGCTAGCATTATGATCTTAGGACATTTTAACTGAGAGAATAACAAGCACATCAATAAAACATAAGCACAACACAAGAGACAAGAGACACAAAGAATTTTCCTCAGGGAAACCATAAAGGAGAAAACCCCGCATCTTCCTCAGAGATATAATCAGCACAAAAAGGTAAAACTGGAAAACAGTAAGATGATCTCCCTACAGTAGCAGTCTCTCTCTCACACACTGAGAGAGCTTCTCCTTCCTCACTCATGTGCCTTAATGAGTGAGTGTGAGTGTTGCAAGTGGGATAAATAGAGAGGCTCACTCTCTATTTATATTCTTTCTTTCACTTGAAGTGAACTCCAACATGTCGGCCTCACTTAACAATTACTTACTAGAGCTGACATCTCTAGGAGCGTCTAATAACCCTAGTGCCCCACCATTTGTGGGGACTTTACCTCCTCTGACCAATAGGAGGGTAACATAATGGTGGGGACTATTGCCCCGACTTACAATGACTTACCTAGGGTCGACTTCACTAGGATAGTCTAATAACCCAAGGGCCCCATAACTGTGGGGACTTTAACCCTTGACCAATAGGAGGGTTACCCATAATGACTTGACATGAATTTCTCAATATAGAAACTTCTCGGAATAAACATCGGGGTATGGCATGACTCAAATACATTACAATGCATCCCGGAATAAACATCGAGTTACAATACATAAGAAATACGAATGAATACATTCCGAAGTTACAATCACATCAACACAAAGAGGGACAATGATTTCATAATTGATCTTGTGCCATGAGTTGCACCAGTTTCTAAGACACCTTATAGAATTAGCACACCATAATTGCTAAAGTTGAAAATCCAATTGCAAGCATTGTTGGAAAATAAACGCATTAGGTGTTTCTCCATGGGGAGAAATCATGATATCTATGAATAAAGATGGAATTCTCAAGTTTTGTATCGATTATAGACAATTGAACAAAGTTACAGTGAACAACAAATACCCTTTGCCTTGAATTGGTGTTCTCTTTGATTAAATGAGAGGGGCAAAAGTATACTCAAATATTGACTTGAGGTCTGGGTACCATCAAGTCTTAATTAAAGAGGAAGACATCCATAAGATAATATCCCGAACATTATATGGGAATTATAAGTTTACAGTTGTACCATCTGGTCTCACTAATGCAGCGACTACTTTCATTTGCCTCATGAACATTGTGTTCAAACAATATTTGGATAAATTTGTGCTGGTGTTTTTAGATGACATTCTTATTTATTCTAAGAATGAAGAGGAACATGAAGAGAATTTGAGAATGGCCTTACAAGTGCTAAGAAAGCACCAACTATATGCAAAGCTAATTAAATTTCATTTCTATGAAAACGAAATTCATTATTTGTGTCACATTATTTGAGAGAGAGGAATATCTATGGATCTTGAAAATATTGAAGCCATTGTGAATTGGCCAACTCCGAAGAATGTGATGATGTGACATCTTTTTTGGTACTTGTTGGTTATTACATGAGATTCATCGACGGATTATCCAAGGTTGCACACCCCATTCCCTCTTTGCAAAATAATGGAATACAATTTGAATGGACAATGAAATGTCAAAGAAGCTTCCATCTATTGAAGAAGATTCTCACGCGTGCCCCAATTCTGAAAATTGCAAATCCAAAAAAATGATTTTGTGGTGTGTATCGATGCATGTATACAGAGAGTTGAAGGAGTTCTCATGGAAGAAAATCACATGCGTTATGAGTCAAGGAAGTTCAAAGAGCATGAAAATAATTATGCTACCCATGATATATAACTCATTTCCATAATGCATGGATTAAAAATGTGGAGACATTATTTAATGGGCAAGAAATTCAAGTTGAGAACATACCACTATGGTCTGAAATATGTATTTAGGTAGTCAACATTAAATGACAAGCAAGCTAGATGGTTGGAGTTTTATGTGAATTTTATTTTGAGATCAAACACATAAAAGGAAAGGAAAATAAACTGTTTGATGCTATCAACAGGAAAGTGCATGCAATGCATGTGGTAACAATTAGCAACTTCCACTCAAATTTGAGACAACGAATTGTTGACTCTCTTGCTGAAGATGAGCAATATGTGCAAATAAAAAAAATACAACAACATAATTTATAAAAGAGGTATAAAGGTATTATTTGGAAAGCTATGGACTTCTTATTTAAAAAATAGAATGTTATTTTGAATGTGGTAGATTTGAGGAAATTTTTTATGGATGAAATCCATAAAATGGCATATTTTGGTCATCCAGGATACCAGAAGACGATTGCTACAACCATGAAGCAATATTTTATGTTTTAAATGAAGAAAGATATTGTTTAGTACATTGTTAAATGTATGAAATGCCAACAAGCGAAGGTTGAGCATCAACACCTAGCAAGTTTATTGCCACCATTTCCAATTCCATACTGGAAATGGGAAGTGATTTCCATGGATTTTATTATAGGCTTTCCAATGATAGTGAGAGAACATGACTCGATCATGGTGGTGATGGCCAATTTAACTAAGGTACCATGCTTTATTCCAATAAACTCCACATATAAAACATATGCCATTGTAAATATTTTCATAAAGAAGATCCTCATGTTGCATGGGTTTCCTAAGACAATAATTTTAGATAGGGATACCAAGTTCACCTCTATTTTTGAAAAAAGTATGTTTGCAGATTTGGGTACAAAATTGATTTTCTGTACTACATACTAGCCACAAATAGAAAGAGTAAATCAAGTGCTTGAAGACATGATTCACATGTATGTGATGGACAAACCCTCAAATTGGGAAGAGTATCTACACTTGGTAGAATTTGCATATAAAAATGGGAAACAAGCATCAATGACAATGAGTTCATTTGAGGATTTATATAGAAAAAGGTGTAGAACACTAGTGACTTGGGATAATCCAATGAGCATAATTGTACTTGGGCCATTAATGATCAAAGAAATGGAATAGGAGGTTGTAAGAATTAGACATAATTTAAAAGCAGCCCAAGATAAACATAAAAGTTATGTAGATGAGAACATAACACATACGAAGTTTCATGTTGGGGATCGTGTTTACCTCAGAGTGAGGCCAATGAAAATTTCCTTTAAGCTTGGAAGTTGTGCCAAGATGTCAGCAAGATATTGTGGGACATTTCAAGTGCTTGAGAGGATAGGGCCAGTTGCATATAGAATTGCATTTCATGTTAACACTAGAGCTCATAATGTTTTTCATGTTTCCTTGCTTAAGAAATATGTACATGATCCTAACCATGTAATTTATTGGGATGTGATTTAGGTGGAACCTAAGGGAGAGTTCCATATATATCCATTATGCATCCTTGATAGGAATGTAACATTGCTCCGTAACCGAGCCATCAGACAAGTAAAGGTGCAATGGAAGAATTTTGGTTTTGATTGTTGTTAGGGAATTTATCCTATGGTTGGGGTTGAGGCCACCAACATACTAGGGGTTATACAAACCGACATATAATGTTTTGCAAGTATATAATAAAGAAAAAGTTCAAGGATTAATAGGATGCATACCTTATTTTGAAGGTTGATCCTAGCTTTGACTTCTTTCCAAGTGCTCCTTAGATCTACTACTTTGATACCTGCAACAATCAAACTACCCTTCTCAAAGCACCTTCATCTATCATAAAATCAGAGATATGAACGTATATTGAGATTGAAACTTACAACAAAAGCACAATCAAGATCATTACTCATCAATAATTGAAACATACATAACAAATATCTAGAAGGAAATAGATTTCTTATTAATGAAGTTCTTAAAACAAACACATATACCTTTATCTGATCTGGCTTCCTTGAAACCTGGTTCTGAGCCCTCTTACTTCTCTTGTCCAAAAGAAATCCTCTAGCATAACCTTGTCTCCAAAATGGTCCCCCCTTTCCTTTAGCCCCTCTCCTCTTTTTATTGTCAATTGGGGGGAGGAGTTGCGAGGTTAAGATAGTTGAGGGGGTTGGTGTAGTTTCCAAATTGACCCCAACCACCTCGTGATTAGTTTACTTTTTATTTTTAACGTTTTTATATGTAACACGAGAGTGAAACAATGGAAACAAGTATATGATACGTGGGTTTCCTTAAGGACACCCGCATATGAAACTTTTTGGGATAAATACCTAGGTTGACTGTGGAAAACTCGCATATAATATGTAGGTTGTCAATAAGAAAGTCGCGTATATGTCTAAAAATCATAACAAAAATATGTTAATACTGGAGTAAACAACATGTACTTTAGGTCAAAACCTCTTATAGTTAAGACTCTTCAATCCAACTTGTCCTTTTTTGTGATGACACATTGAGTGTCATCACTCAGATGAAGAAGTGCCATTTCGAGGTATTAAATATGCCCCCTAATGTATGTGGTCAAAGGGGAAGGATGGTCGAAATACATTACAATTAGAATCTCAAAGGACTCGGGATCCAGGCTGCAGAGAAGTACCTGAAATAGACAAATATATGTCAATTTACAATATCATCACTAAGGATGTCAGGTTCAATAATGTGGAACACTAGCTCCTTTACAAGATACATATACACCATATTATATAGGCTACAAGGAAATGTATGCTTTTACAAAGTGGATCACAACCACATGAGTATAAGAAAATATCTTCAAAGCTGGAGTTGTGTTGCAAAGAATGGCACAATCTTGCGCAACTTAGGTTTTATAAGTTGAAAACCCAAGGTCTCTGTCTAAATCCATATCTAAAAGTACGAATCCTAACCATGTGAATAAAGTAGTTGAATTCTAACATGGAGGATACCGTAAGAGTATCGGTTAAGTAGGTATACCGATAACCAACACAAGGGAGACCATCAAGATGGAAAGTGGATCCCAAGGTACTATCCAAAAACTCTAGGTCTTCATCATTAGTTGGTGCTGATAAAAGGTCGTTTGTGAGGAGGAAAGTATTAATGAATCCTTCAACATATCACATGAGTAAAATGGTAGAGTGGATGAGGTAATATGGCATATATCAATATCAGAGATGGTAAGAAAAGGATCAAGGTAAACAAATGAAGGTTAAGGATCCTTGAATCAATGAGCACAACACAAAAGTGACCCAAGGCAGATTTAGAATCAAGAGAGAAAACTGGACATATCTACAATGTAGGATACATTAGCAGATTCCCCATATACTTGGAACAAGTGATTAATGGAGGAGCCGTGACTCGAAGTACAAGTTAAATTGGAAAGTACAAAACTGAGACTTGACTGTCAAGAGACCCAAAACTAGTGCTTTGTTCAAGGATAACAATGAACTTGCTGCCATACAAATTACAATTTACAGAGAGTATTTCCTTCCTTTCTTTCTTGTAAAAGTTTAACGAGTCTAAGAAAGCAAATTCGAGACCTTCTTCATTATTGAGCAATCTTGAAGAAGAGATTAATAATGCTTAATAAATCACTGATCTGTGGATTTTATGAAGCCGAATTAATGAATGGTCATTTGGAGTTTTCAAATTTTGAAAAACAACAAAGAAAAATCTAGGGGGGGAACTTTTTCGTAAAATTAGTCTCTGAAGTCTGAAAAGGTATAAAACAATCCAGAGGAGAACTCTCTTAGTTCAGAAGAACTAAGGTATTCATTTTCGTAGTTAGTTGGCAAGGTCTAAAAAGGGTTGAACTATCACCATACCGACGCTCCTTCAAGAGAAAGCGTAAATATTTGGTTTCGCGATTGTGAAGGAAAGCAAGATCACTCAGGTTGTTCCATTTATTCACAAGTATGGGGAAACCAACAATAAACTCAATGCTTTTGTACTGAGGTTATAGAGAGCATCACAATGGCATAAAGAACGCTTGGAATATTTTTCATGGTTTAAACCAGAGCATGAAAAATAAAAAGTAAGTTAAAAATGTTCATTTTTCATAAATTTAGACTCTTGAGTCCGAAAGAGAGATAAACCTATACCTGGGAATACTCTTATAGCCATAATGAACTAGAGTATTCCTTTTTCGTAAATTATCCACATGGTCTGGAAGAGGGTTAAACTTATACCATTGTGGATTATCTTTCACTTCATTTAATGAGTTCGAAAAAACAAGTAAACTCGAAAATGTAGTCATGTTTAGGGAGTCAAACCAGAGCTTAAAGGGAACTCCATAGGACAAGATCCTATATAAAACGGTGGTCAATAAAAAGAAAGAGTATGAGGCTCATCTGTTCTCCTGTAATAGAAACTAAGAAGGCTCCCGAGACCTAGCAACATGCAGTATGGGTACCATAATGATAAGAAAGGTTCTAACTAGGGTGACCCATGTTAGGTAGGCTCTAATCCATGGAAGAACAACAATCGTTGTAGAATATAATAAGGCTACAAATCACAATCCATTGAGAAAAAATGATCCTACGACTCAAAGTGGGATAAGGTATAGATATAAAATGCAATGTGACAATATCCTACCCTATATGTCAAGATATAATACACAATTTTCATCCATGTCCTGAAAAATAATCATCCAAATCTAGGAAAAAGTTAAACAACATTAGTTATAGGATTTAAAAACAAAAAGAAACTATGTAAAGTGGGTAAAAATTGAATTTGTTTGACCATAAATAGTAACTTTGGTTAAAAACTAAGTCATTTGGTTTTTTACCTTGGAGTGGTGCAAAACATCCCTAGATATTCAAATGCTCGATAAGATCAATCTGGTGGACCAATTTCAAATCCACAAGTTGCAGGTAAATCTTCTCTCCTATCTTCATTTTCATACCATTTATTTGATGTTTTACCTATATTTTTTATGTTTTAATGAGTTAAAAAGGATGATGCATGGGATATGCGAGTAGCGGCCTATAAACTCTAGTATTCACAGAAAATACGTGGGTGGATAGGTTAGTACTCATGTATGGTACACATTTGCTAAACACTACAAACACGTATTCTGTAGTGTATTCATTAAAATGGTTATTGACCCAGCAACATCGAATTTCTACATACTGTGCTGCTTGAATAGCATGAGAGTGAAACTGAGGATATGTACAGGGAATCTATGCATGATCCCTTAGACTTAAAGTCTCTCTGACAATGCAGATTTCTCAAATTCTTCTGCATGGCCAACCGATATTATTAGAAACATTAGTGAGATACTAGGATCCTGACCAAGGTTTGTTTGATCTACAAGGAAGACATTAGACATCACCACAAAGGAAATATATTTCATCACAGGTTTGTCACATCGTGGGGTGGCCATGAATTTGAGTGGTTCTAGCTGTAGTGGTGATCCATTGAGTGTACAAGATTATGTAAGCACTCGTAGCTTTCCTGGAGCACAAAAGTAGGACACTCAAATTCCTATTGGGATGATTATGAGCTTTCCACTGAAGGTTATTGTGAGTATCATTATACGAGTTGCTGGTGTGTCATATTTGCATTTCACCACTTGCAACCACATGCACCTAAGTGTGGAATGTATGAGAAAAGTGGTTTTTATTGGTGTTTAGGCCTTGCTATAAACATGAAGAAATAACTTAATGATTGTAAACTGGGCAAAAAGAATAACTTTGGATATCCTGGTATCTTAATGGCTTTCTTCTTTGAGCTTGTTCCAACTTTAATCCCCAAGGTGACTCTTCCACATTCACATCCTCATGAACCTAGGCTTACTATTTATCAGAGGCAATAGGCAGTGCCACCGCACTAATCCAATGGATAGAGAGTGGTGCCACCGTTATGTTCATGTTGGAAAAATGTGATGCTGGATCAGTAACGCTCTGTACTCTGATATCAATCAGCATTGCCAGGTAGGGTTTTTAATCCCAATTTGATTTTCAAATTTGGCATTTGTATTTTTGGTTTCTGAGTGTTTTTTGGCTTACCTTTTGGGGAAAATGAAGTGTATTTTTGAAAACAAATTCCCCCTGATAGACGGGGGGCAGGAATGATATATTCTGCAGTCTCTTTGATTTATATGTTCTTTGCATTCAAAGAAGAGTTTATGTTTCTTGCATAGGATTTTACATTCATTTGTTTGTTTGAAGCCTCTTGTTCCTTTCTATATATATTATTCATTGGAATTGGAAAATTTTCATTTCATTTTTGTGTGCATGTTTTGGTTTTGGTTTGAGTTCTTTGGAATTTGAGCATTGAATTGTGTAGGTGATTGAAATATTTTGTTTATCTTTTAACCTTTTTTTCGGGGAAAAGAAAATGTCTCTCTCATTTCCATAGATAGTTTTCCTTGAAAGAAAAGACTTGCATACTCATACTTACATGTTTTTTAGTCAGGTCCAAATTCCATGCATTCACTTAACCATACAAGATAAAATTAAGCGCTCATTTAAGTTTAAAATATTTAGAAATTTGTGTGTTAGGTTAGAGATGTGTTCCGACATCTTTAAATGTAGGAGTTGTCGTTATTGGCCTGCACAGCAACTCGAGGATCGTGTGGTTCTTCCATGTATTGTTGGTATATCGAACGCACTTTCACTTACGTTTGAGGTATATCGAAAGGTACTTCACATACTCAGCGGTATATAGGAAGGCCCCTTTCGAACGGTTATGCATTAGACAATACTACTACGAAGTTGAGGTCTGGCGTACCTTGTGTATATCAAGAGACACTTTTAAGGATCCTAAGACCATTTGAGCATAGCCTTTTGACCATCCTATCACCGCAATACACCGAGAACAATACTCAAGGAGATTACTACTCACGTACCATCCAAGTAGTCAGGTATTCAAGAAAGGGCACGGTCCCAATCCTCCTTGTGTTGATGTATTTGTAACTTCAGAATGTATTCACTTGTATATATTATGTATTGTACCCCGATGTTTATTCCAGGAAGTATCTGTAATGTAATTGAGCCATGTCATGCCCCAATGTTCCGATCGGGAGATTCAATAATGTAAAGTAGTCATTTAAATTCATTGAGGTTAACCCTCCATTGTAATTTGGGGCAATAGTCCCCATAATTTAGTCAAGTTTAACCCTCCTTATTGATCAGAGGGCAAGGTCCCCACAGTTGTGGGGCACTAGGGTTATTAGACTCTCATAGAGATGTCGGCCCTAGTAAGTAATTGTTAAGTGGGGCCGAATTGTTGGAGTGGAAATTAAGTGAACAAAAGAATATAAACAGAGAGTACGCCTCTCTATTTATTATACACACTCACTCACTGGGGCGCATGAGTGAGAGAGGAGAAGCTCTCTCAAGTGAGAGAGAGAGAGAGAACAAGTTGTTGGAGATCATATTTATGTTCTCGAGTTTTACTACTGCCATTGGTGCTCATTCTATCTCAAAGGAAAATGCGGGGTTTTCTTCGTTATGGTTTCCCCGAGGATAATTCTTTTTATCTCTTGTCTCTTGTGTTTAATTGATGTGCATGTTATTCTCTCAGATAAGATCCTAAGATCATATTGCTTAAATGATAAAAATATAACATGGTATCAGAGCTAACCTAAGAAGAAGACATTGTGCAGCTGTAGAAGCTAGGGCTTCTTATTTTTTGGGTCTCTCTCCACAATCCATCAGCAAAAGGATGCCAGGCGAACTCTCCATTGAATGGCGCATCTTTCTGTCGAATCATAATTTGATTCTAGGCATTGTCAATTTTTGGTGCGGGAAATTAGGGCTTCTTACATAAGAGGAATTTTTGAGTGAGCCCGGCATAGGATTACTCTCCTCATAAAATTCAAATTTTAGATACCTAGGTCGAGATTTTTGGTTGGGTGAAACTCCAGGAAAGTCAAACCCTAGTTTGACCCTGGGCCTGAAAAACCCTAAAATATTGAAACGAATAGTTTTGGTAGAGTCACTATATCTCGAGAATGGAGAAGGATAATGTGTCAAAAATTTCACAGGTCGAATATAACTTCCTGATGTACATTGTGTCCAAGTTTCAGCGTCATATTTGCTATATTCTAGGAGATACGATTCCTCCAAGTCAGGGTTCCAGCCTCTCCCATGATTCCTCCCCAAACAAGACACCTAGGGAGAATTGCTATATCTCGGGCTAAGAAGGTCCAAATTAAATTTCTCAAGATTTTCTAGAAAGGGCACAGAATGTAATTTTTGTGTTAAGAGTTTCAGACCCCGAATATGAAACAGTGACACGTGGCAGTCTGTACCACTTTGCTATGCTGAACAATCCTGAAATAGGTCACCTTGGGAAAATGCTCATAAGTACCAATTGGTGAAACCAATTCTGATGAAACATGTGGTGGTGGAACAGGAATAGACAAGATTACCTTAGTACGAAATTTCAGACATACAGGAGCAGCAATTTTGTAGATACCGCAAAAACAGTATCAGGTATTTCTCCAGAAGAAATTGGTAAACTAGGGCTTCTTGTTCCAGGTGCTTCCCTCCATTGTTTTCAGGAAATGAGTACATTGGATAGCTCACCTTGAAGAGGTATATATTTCTATCCAATCATATCTAAAAGATTCCAAGTTTTGAAAATTAGGGTTTCGCTGACAAACCCTAGATCAGCCAGCTCCGGAACCACGATGGACACCTCAAATTGCTTGGTGAAACTGACAACTTCCAAACATGGAAGTATTGGATCTCACTCATTCTTGAAGAAAATGAATTGGACACCTACATAAGTAGAGAGGTTCCAGTTCTAACAAGAAGAACTTGTTCAAGGCCAAGAAGATCATTGTTGATTTAATCATGGATCACCTTATACCACAAGTGTCTTCCCTAAAGACACTGAAAGAGATGTTTGATTCCTTGATAAAGCTATTTGAAGGAAAGAACATAAATCAGAAGATGACTCTGAGAAAATAGTTGAAGAATATGAAAGATCCAGAATGCAGAGACCATACAGTCATACTTTACAAGGGTCTCTCAAATCAAAGAACAACTTGAAGTAGTAGAAGAAGAAGTGGAGAATGCATAAGTTGTGATAATGGCCTCCCAAGATCATGGGATTCATTCATTCGAGGAATGTACGCCAGAAGAAAGTGTTTACTTTCAGCAGACTCTGGGAAGAAGAATAAGCTCGACTTATAATAAGAGAAGAGAAGATGGGAGCAACTAAAGATCAAGCTCTCACGATTCAAAGAAGATCCCTCAAGCGATGAGGAATACAAAGGACTCAACTCTTGAAGAACCTCTTATCCATTTGGATAAGAAATGATGTTGTTATGAATGAAGAAGATGATGAAGCTGAAAGAAGGAGTCTACCCATGAAACAAATAAAGATAAGTATTCAATTGTCATTTCATGATATTGTTTTGTTATGCATTTGTTTATATTCGGTTGATGTATTATGCATGATAGTATGTTTGCGTTAATGAAAGTATACTACTAATATGCATGTGACGGGTAAGTAGCTCATGGTGCTATACAACTCTCCATTGCTACTTATATAGAATGAAACCTCTTTGCTGACATATTGGATTAGTGCACAATCTCAATGTTGTCCTGGTAGAGATGGAAGGCATCTAGAAATTTTCCGTGAGATATGGATGAATGTTGTATTGGCTAAATAGTTGCATAATTATATCTTGATGCAAAATAATTTTTCATTATGAATATACCTTATGAAATGTTTCTAACCATACAACTAATGCATTTGACTTGTAGTAAATATCGCGTACAATCACCTACAAGAAAGGAAGGACGAGACTTGTTCCGAAGAACAAGTGATGACAATTCAAGAAATAATCCAAGTAATGAAGATCTTAACCTTTGCTACAATGTTGAAGATGAAAGGCTATAGAGGATGAAAACCTCACATATGGGTGCGAGAAGAACTTTTGAAAAGGTTCAAGATAGAGGATCTTGGTATCTAGTGACCCTAGATGGATACATAGAATATTAGTAGTAGAGGAAGCTACTTGTCACTCAAGTACATAATGTTTCAATGCATAGAGTACGAAAGACAGAGGGAGAATGATGCTTTGCTTCAGAGGGAGTGACTACAGAAGATCTTGAGGTTCGACATGGTACGACAAGATGGACAGATTACTGATGACTCTAGGCTTTACTAAGAGTAAAGCGGATTCCAGCCTTTGCTTCAAGGTTGAAGGCAGAATACCAGTGATTCTCTTGTTATATGTTGATCACTTGTTCCTGACAGAAAAGAGGAACTCATTAAAGTTGCAAGAAGGAGACTTGCTTCCAAGTTCGAGATGAAGAACTTCGATATGATGCACTACTTTCTAGGCATGGAGGTGTGGTAGAATCTACCTCAGACAAGGGAAGTATGCAGTAGAGATCCTAAAGAGGTTTAGGATGATGGACTGCAAGGCCATGAACACACGTATGGCATCGAACTTGAAGCTATTGAGTGTTGCTTCATCAAATTCGGTTGATGCCACGATGTATCGTCAGATGATTTGTTTCTTGATGTACCTGATGAATATGAGACCATATATTTTCTTTTCTCTCAACACATTCAGACATGTTCACCTGATGGTTGCAAAGAATGTAGTGAGGTACCTAAAGGGTACAGTTGATTATGGGCTCAAGCATGAAGCGAATCAGAAGATTAACTTGGAGGGTTATGTGGATTCGTATTGGGCAGGCAGTGCCATTGATAAGAAGAGCACTTCGGGATGTTGCTTCAGTATGAGATCAGGTGTGAGCTCTTTGTTTGGCAGGATGGATTCCTGCATGGTGCTGAGTAAAACCAAGGAAAAATATGTTGCCACTTTCTACTTGGGAGAGAGGAGCAGTGAAGCTCTAGTATGTGATCCATATCGAGATCTCTTGAAAGAGGGAGTTCTAGCATATCTGGTGAGACAGATTGTCTGAGCATAAATCCTGGTGAAGCTCGTAGGTTTCTCATATGTAATAGGTCCTAGCAAAGCTCGCAGGTTATCTTTGGATGTAATCATCCCTGATGTGTTTCTATGCTAGAAATGGCCAAAGTGAAGTTTGAGTACTTCAGGGAGAAGCTTGTTGTTCTCCAGATCGAGGTTCCTTCCAAGGGGAAGTGATGAGTCCGTGAGCCCTTCTGACATGGTGAGAGGATTGGTTCCTTCCATAGTTAGATATAAGTGCATTGACCTTTCTGACATGGTGGAAGGCTGAGCTTCACATGGTCAGATGTAAGTGCAGAGATGTTCTGATGTGATTGTGGGTTGTGTTACCACATGATCAGTGCAGAGATATTTTGATGTGATTGTGGGATTTGTTCCCACATGATCAGGGCAAAGCCATTCTGATGTGATTGAGGGATGTATTCCCACATGATCATATATAGATGTTGAAGGCCATTCTCTAGGAGAATGGAGGCACCTGGTCAGTTACCAGGAACACTCAGCTTAGTGCTGAGAGTCCATTCTCTGGGAGAATGGACGCACTTGGTCAGTTACCAGGAACACTCAGCTTAGTGTTGAGATGCCATTCTCTAAGAGAATGGAGGCACCTAGTCAGTTACCGGGAACACTCAGCTTAGTGCTGAGATGCCATTCTCTAGGAGGATGAAGGCACCTGGTCAGTTACCAAGAACACTCAGCTTAGTGCTGAGAGGCCATTCTCTGGGAGAATGGAGGCACCTAGTCAGTTACCAGGAACACTTATCTTAGAGTTGAGATGCCATTTTTTAGGAGAATGGAGGCACCTGTTCAGTTACCAGGAACACTCAGCTTAGGGCTGAGAATCCATTCTCTAGGAGAATGGAGGCACCTGGTCAGTTACCAGGAACACTTAGCTTAGTGCTGAGAATCCATTCTCTAGGATAATGGAGGCACCTGGTCAGTTACTAGGAATACTTAGCTTAGTGCTGAGAGGCCATTCTCTGGGAGAATGGAGGCACCTGGTCAGTTACCAGGAATACTCTGCCTAGATTTGAGAGCCCTTCTGACATGATGAGGTCGGATGTAAGTGTAGAGCCCTTCCATGGATGGTAGTAATTATGTCCTACCATGCCATTGATTGTAACTGTTGGGCCCTTCCACAAATGATAGTAGGTGTGTCCTATCATGCTGATGGTTGTAAGTGCTGGGCCTTTTCACAGATGATAGTAGGTGTGTCCTATCATGCTAGTGAATGTAAATGTTGGGCCTTTCTAACATGGTGGTGGATGTGTGCCTCTCATGGTCAGATGTAAGTGTTGGGCATGCCTTTCTGACATGGTTGTTGGATGTGTTCCTCCCATGGTCAAATGTAAGTGTTGGGCGGGCCATTTTGACTTAGGGTCAAATATAAGCATTGAAGAAGACCTACATGGAGGCTAGGCCTACAAAAAAAGGGCTGGCTCTGTAGAACTTCCTGTGACGAGAAGAATGAAGAGATAATACCATTTGATTGAGATAGCGGAAGCGATGGTGATGATGATGATCCAGTGATGCTCCAAGTGATGATCCAGACTTGATGATGATCCAGTGATGATCCATATCCAATGATGATCCAAAATTGATGAAGATGACTTAACAATGAATATGACTTGACAATGAAGATGACTTGAAGATGAAGATGACCTGAAGATGAAGATGACTTTATGATGATCCATATGATACAGAGAAGAAGACTTATGCTGATAAATTATGTCGAGAGAATACCTTCATAGTTAAGAGGGAGTGTTGATGTATTTGTAACTTTGGAATGTATTCACTTGTATATCTGATGTATTGTACCCCGATGTTTATTTCGGGAAGTATCTGTAATGTAATTGAGCCATGTCGTGCCCTGATGCTCCAATCAAGAGATTCAATAATGTAAACAAGTCATGTAAAGTCATTAAGGTTAACCCTCCATTGTTAGTTGGGGAAATAGTCCCCACAATTGAGTCAAGTTTATCCCTCCTTGTTGATCGGAGGACAAAGTCCCCACAGTTGTGGGGCACTAGGGTTATTAGACTCTCATAGAGATGTCGGCCCTGGTAAGTAATTGTTAAGTGGGGCCGACTTGTTGGAGTGGACATTAAGTGAATGAAAGAATATAAATAGAGAGTGAGCCTCTCTATTTATTACACACACACTCACTCACTGGGGTGCATGAGTTAGAGAGGAGAAGCTCTCTCAAGTGAGAGAGAGAGAGAGAGAGAGAACAAGCTGTTGGAGATCGTCTTTATGTTTTTGGGTTTTACTGCTGCCATTGGTGCTCATTCTATCTCTGAGGAAGTTGAGGGGTTTTCTCCTTTATGGTTTCCCCGAGGAAAATTCCTTGTGTCTCTTGTCTCTTGTGTTTAATTGATGTGCGTGTTATTCTCTCAGATAAGATCCTAAGATCATATTGCTTAGATGATAAAAATATAACACCTTGTCGCGCTCTACTATTGGACCCTAAGGTATATAGCGAGTTGTGATGGTTTGACAATCCCATGAGGATCCTAACTTTTTATCCACTCCTTTCGCATGTTTACTTGTTGATTTATATTAAGTAGTGCTTGTTTTATGTATATTTAAAAGACTTCGAAAGAGACATAGATTTGTTATATAGCTATGGCTATTCCTTCTGATACTACCAACCAAGAGGTCCCTTCTCAAGGGGAACCCTTTTTTTTCTCCATTTGGAAATGTTGGTCCTCCTCTCATGGACACCTTGAGTCTTCTTGGATTAACTATGGGATTACATTTATGTCTATTCTCTATCCCAATTATTCCAACACCACCTTGTGTCTTGGATTTTAATTCTCCTTCACGAGAACACCAACCTCGTGTGAATCCTCCATCTTCTTCACCAGATGTGTCTTCTCCCCTTTCTACCTCTTCATTAGTTGGAGGTTAACGTATTAGTAATAAGTTGACTAAGAAGAATAAGAAAAGGAAGATTAAGAAGAAGAAAGGAAAACTACTAACTGAGTCTCAACCAACCACTTTTCCTGGTGAGAGTGTTGAAATACCTATCAAAACTACTTGTAAGCCAAAATTCCCTTACATGATTTGTAAGGGTGGTCACCTTCTATAGGATTTCCTTGGTATTTCCCAAGTTTTGGAAGTGTGGTTTAGTGACTCCCAACACCTAGTGTAATCAACCTTTGGTCATTATACTGATGATGCCCCATCAACCAGTGACTCTGTGGTTAAGAGTAAGAAAGGAACAGTTAGAAATCCTTGCTTTCTATGTAAGGATATGCACCTTACTTACCTTTGTCCTCACATGGATGAAGCTTCAAATTTGTTGGAAGATATTATTGTTCCTTGTCAATAGCTTCCAACAAGTTAACGTAAGTTGTCTCTTGACCCTCCACTAGTTGACCAAGTGGTAAATTCAGTTTCATCCGTTGTTGATCCCATTCTTTCTTTGTAGAGTGAAGTCAAAGTGGTTGAGTTTATTTCTTCTTCACCTGATCCCACTCTTCCTTTGAAAATTGAAGTTAAAGTGGTCAAGTTGATGTCTTCTCCACCCAATCCCACTCTTTCACCCGAGAGTGTTAAGACCAAAGTAGTCACTTTGACACAGTCTTCGTCTTGTCCCTCTCTTCTAGTTGAGAGTGAAATAAACATATGAAGTTTTCGTAGTCAGTTCTAATTATTCTATGCAAGGGGAAATTCTATTTATTTCAGCAGAAACCTCTCCCAGTACTGAGGTCATTTCCTTTGATTTGATTAATCTAACATAATCCTATATTCAATTGAGTGTTCCTTTCCAGATATCTGTGCTAGTTACTGCTAGTAGCATGCTTCTCACTATTGTGGATGAAGGGGCTTCTGTTAGTATTCTATCCTCAACTTCTTGGAAAGCTCTAGGTTCTCCTAAGCTTGTGCCAACCTCCAACCAAATTCTGGATTTTAATAGAATACCTACTGCACCTTTAGGGAACCTTCCTCATTTGCCTATCACCTTAGGAGGGAAAAATGTTTTTATTGATGTTATGGTCGTCCAAGGTCCCTTAGATTTTAATCTACTTCTTGGATAAGATTATGTTAACGCTATGAAAGTTGTATGTCCACACTCTTTTGAGTGATGAATTTTCCCCATGATGGGAATATTGTAACCATTGATCAACTTTCCTTTGTTAAACCTGATCATCATATGAAACCTAGTCATCAGACTTCCCTGGATGTCCCACATGTTCTTGTGGTTCCTTCCCCTTTGTCGACCATGTCTCTGGACTCTAGACATCATGTTGGGGTTCAGTCATTTGGAAATCAATAGCTTCTCCCCATCATGGGGAATATTTTGGGGCATGTCTTCAGTCTCTAGACATCATACTAAAGTTAAGCCGTTATATTTTTATGTAATGGGGGAAACCTACCAACCTATAAACATCATGTTGGCTAAGAACTGTAAAGAGCATGGTTCCCTTTCTGTGTCAAGGTCGTTAAAAAAAGAAACATGTATATGAGAGCATAGTTCCCTTTCTATGTCAAGCTCATTAAAAAATGAAACAGGTTTCCAAGCATAGTTTAACTTTTGGGTTTAAGCTTATGTAAAAATGAAACCATTCCTGAACATATTTCCTTTTCTATGTCAAGCTCATTTAAAAAATGAAATAGGCTTTCTCAAGCAAAGTTTACCTTTGGTTTTAACCTTGCATAAAAATGAAACCATCTTTCACGCATAGTTATTTTATGTTTCAAGCTTGTGTAAAAATGAAACAGGTACCCACAAGCGTAGTTATTTTCTATTTCAAGCTTGTGTATAAATCAAACAAGTCATCCCTTTGAATGAGTCTTCTGTCCTTTGTTAATACCAGGACCTTCATTTCATCTACCTTTAGATCCTATTTATTCCTTGGTCTCTAGTGAATCTTTTCATAGTAGTAGCCCCGAGTTTTAAGTTTGGTATAAAAAAAATGAGAAGGCAGATGAAACAAAGCTTAGGGGGCATGTATTCAACCTTTTTATGTTGAATTTGAGCCATCAGATAGTGTTACTAGGGGCAAGTATTGATCTCTGGTCATCATGTTGGGAAAATACCACCGAAAATAATTGTGACGAGCATACTTTCTTCTTGGTTTCGAGCTCGCTAAACCATGAAACAATATATTGAGCATAGTCCTTTCTCTGTTGCAAGCTCGTTAAAAAATGAAGCACATACCTTGAGAATTTTTCCAACCAATCTTCGAGCTCGTTAAAAATAGTAAGATCGTGTTGAGCATAGTTCTTTTTCCCATTTCAAGCTCACTAAAAAATGAAGCAGATCCTTTGAGCTTGCTTTTCATTTTTGGTGCTCTGGTTAAAACATGAAAAGTGGTTTGAGATTACTTTATCACTTTTTGTGCTCTGCATTCAAACATGAAAAAGGTTCTGAGCACTGTTTTTGAAACTTTGGTCATGCTCGTTAAACCTAGCACTAAATTTTTGAGTCAAATTTTACTTCTTTTTCAGACTCATTAAACCCTTTTTATGAAAAGAAACCCTAGTAGAGTCCTCTTTAAGATCTTTTAGGACTCTTAAAATGTTAAAATATCATTGAGTGAACTTGTCTTCTTCACGCTCATAAAAGGACTTGAAGAGTTGTCTTTTCGATGATAGTTTACCCCTTTTTCGGTTCGCATCGACTAAATTACGAAAAGGTATACTCTAGTCATTGACTATAAGAGTCCTCTAAGGTATTATTTTATACCTTTTTGGGCCTCGTAGACTAAATAATACAAAAAAGGACACTTTGGAGTCTTATTCTATCTCGTTCAGACTCTCTAAACGTGAACAATACCAACTTTACTTTCAATGGACTCATTGAGAGACCCTCTTTTGGGAGCGAACCCCTCCTTTCCCAGGTTTGTAAAACATGTGAGAATAGACTTATCATATGATAAGCTACAACGAGTGTTTTTTACCCTCTTTGAACTCGTAAAAACAAAAAGAAGCACTCATCAATCATCATGGGGAAATCAAAGGAAGGGAACCATATTTCATTTGCAATAATTGAAGTTTTTAGTCACCTTTGAACATGACACTTGTTTGCATTTCATTCAGTCAATTTGGTATTCAGCTTGCTTCTGAGTCGATCCACTTTCATGAGTCATGTCACTCCTTTGAATCTTTCAAATAATGCATCGTCCATCGTCGCATTATGTCTTGGTATCTGCATCGTCAAGTCAATCCTTCCAAGTCTTCAATCGTGCCGCCCTATGCTCAAAGGAAAATTGTGTTGAAATTTTACATCTGCAGTCAAAACTACCTTTGTGTTAGTTACCTTTGAGTCAGTCCTATGGTTACTTCATACTCAAATTCCAAAACTTTGTTCCGATTTTTGTGTCGTTGATGTGGGATTCATCATGGCCCTCCTTTGACGAGGCTATTTCTATCGACTTCAACTCATCATCCAAGAATTATTCTTAGAAACAAAGTAGTACCTTGAGATCTGTATACATCAATGACAGATTTTATCGCATTCAACAATAGGTTTACATCATTAACATTTGATCGAAATATTCAACCGAATGTTCGACATTAAAACATATATTCACATTCGTAGGAATGTACTAGGGTATCTTAGGAATCATCGACATCAATGGTGATCTCCCTTGCACTTGTTAACGATTCTCATCATTGGTCAGTAATCAAGTGGTTTCTACCATGTTCGACATCAAGACATTGTAATCACGTGGATAGAATCGTACTTTGTTGAAAACGAGGCAAAGACCTAGGGTATCTGTTAAGCGCTCATTACTTTCTCCAGGTTGCGATTGAGTATTTTTATGAGTCCTATTATGGATCCACATTTGTATGGTCATGGTTATGCTCAAATTTGTGTATGTATGGCATAGATATACATTGTATGTTTGGTAGTTATGTCAACTTTTGAGTCTTCTTCGCATGGGTCTACATTGTATTCTAGTATCCATGATCTTTTGCACCTCAAATGGATCTGCTTTGTATTAGTCTGCAGCCATGATGAGATTTATAGGGATATGAATCAGAGTGTTGATGTATTGCAACATAAGATAAGTTGTTGAAGATCTCCAATCAATGAACTCTTTTCTCGAAGTAATAAATTGTTCATCCAAAGCCTTCACCTATCCTATCCCTCTAGCCTCTTGCTTTGGGGGGCATTCTGTTACACACATTTCTCGTCATTGTCATCCAATAAGAACCAAATATCCAAACTTGCCTTAATTACTCAAGTTGTGAAGTTGAAATTGGGCCAGGATCAGTGATTTCATGCATTTAACCACCACCGCACTTTCTTTGTGGTCAACGTGTGTCACCCTTATGCGTAATGCCCTTTTGTCTTTAACAAAAAGCGATGCCACCACCACTTACCTTCATACAATGAACAGTGCTCCTTGGGTAACGCTCTGTCTCTCTAGACAAAGAGTAGTGCTTAAGTTCTAAAGGTAAAAAAAGAAGTTTCGAGAGGCTTGTCGAAGCTTAGCTTCATGACAGCTTCATCCCTAGACTTCTGGACCACCTGGGCTAGAGATACATCCTTATAGGATCTCCCTTCCACCTCACCCATGATATCCCTATACTCCCATGGCTATAAATATTGGCCTACCCCCCATGGGTAAAGGGAGGAAGGTCATGTTATAACATCAAAACTCTGGCCAAATATAGCCAAGGAGAGTGTGCCTAAGGTGGACAAGTTTGAAGCTTTGGAGGCAAGGTTTTGCTTGAGAAGAGACTTCTCAAGACTAAGGCTTTTGGTTGTATATTCTATCTCTATTTCATTTATGAAATAAAAGTTCATTTCCCATGAATGATATTGTGTATGAATCACTTCTTTCATTGTTGAACTCCTTAGTCATCAGCATAGGATCATAGATTCAACTTGGTACTTTAATATTGTATATGCTTAGTTGTGTTCTTTTGCAGGTTAAGTTGTGGATATCAAAAACTTCAAAAAACAACCTACTACAGATTGTGACAGGTAAAATAATCCATTCCAACCATCTATCTAATCTTAGGGAAAGTGTTTTTAGTTATTGTTACTCCTTTATTCTAGCTACGAATGTTTCAGGGTAGGGAAACAACTTCTATCTGCAGAAGGTGAGTATTTCCATCAAGAGTGGGTGAGACAAGGTGATGGAGATATTTGACGTGGATATGATGATGACTTTCACTCATGGTGGAGTTGGAGGTGCTAGATTTTTAGCAATTTCCATTTGCCGGGCCAGATTTTCAAGGTGATCCAAAGTTAATGCTTCCTCCCGAAGAAGCATGGGGAGAGATGGGTAGTTTTCTTTATTTTCATATATTTATTTTGTATGAATTTTTTGTGAAATAAGTATACACATATGCATCTTTACGATTCTAAGTCAAAATGTATGATGCATACATTGGACCTATACGACTAGATGGGCATCCGAGGAATTTTGTACGACCAATCGAGGGGGGTGGAGCTGATGTCATGCTCAAGACTATTGAGAGGAAAATGGCTAGACTTACACATGATATTCCTACCCTCCAGATGGATAGGATACCAATAGATATGCAGGAACATGTAGTAAGAGTTCCCCTTGCATGCTTAAGGTTGCTTCAGAAGGTTTCTAGAGTTGTGCTTTGTTACCGAGAGGTGGTAGCATAGGTGGCTGAGGCTCCAGATTCTCCTTAGGGTTTTAACATCATGAGGGATTATGATCCCATATTTTGTGTTTTGTTATGTACTTATGACTTGATATATGGACTTGGAATTGATATTATGGACCTATTTACACACACACACGTATATGATGACTTGTTTACATGTGTTTCTATTTGTATGTCTGATTATTTTTTACAATCTATGTGCCAAATGCTAATCGAGAATATAATTTGCATATGCATCAGTTAATGTCTTTTGGTGTATTGAAATGTGTTTGTATATAATGTAATCAAAATTTCTTTCAAATACCATAATTTTTAAAAACCGATGAAGCTAAGACGGATTCCTCACATGATAATCACCATTAAGCTGGGAAACAACTAATTGGGAGCCAAGTATGACTTCAAGAAATGAAATACCATGTAAAAGAAGCATATCGTAGCAGCTCAATGACAACATTGTATTCATCCATATTGTTAGTGGCAATGCCTAAACATGCACCTCCAAAGGCAACTATCTGTCTTGTGGGTGAATTGATGACCCAAGTGGTTGAAGCAATGATGTTAGTGTGACGGCTTGCACAATCATCGAATTATATAAAGATCTCCGTAGACATATGAAACACAACCAAATTTACATAAGAAACACTAAAAATATACCCATTTACAAAGTAATACAAATATATACAAGAAAAAGCATGCAGCTCAATGACAACATTGTATTCAGCCATATTGTTAGTGGCAATGCCTAAACATGCACCTCCAGAGGCAACTATCTGTCTTGTGGGTGAATTGATGACCCAAGTGGTTGAAGCAATGATGCTAGTATGACGGCTTGCACAATCATCGAATTATATAAAGATCTCCATAGACATCTGAAACACAACCAAATTTACATAAGAAACACTAAAAATATACCCATTTACAAAGGAATACAAATATATACAAGAAAAAGCATGTAGCCCAGGCATAATACGTGCTTAGGTATAGCCCGTTTTAGGGCTCTGGAAGCTTATTCCGATTGTAATATATCAATTCATATGCTCCTTTCTTCAATACTTTAGATACAATATACCGTCCGAGCCACATTGACTTGAATTTCCCTAACCCCAAGGGTTCCTTGTCTTGGTCATAAACTAAAACAAGGTATCCTTCGAAAAATATCCTAGGTTTAACTAATTTGTCATACTGTATTTTCACCCATTGCTTTTGAGCCTTGTTTGTTGTAACTCCATCTCTGCATTATTCATCTAGATGTTCTAAATGCAATAAACAATCTTCTAAAGTAGAGGTCTTGGGTAGCAATTCTATCACAAGTTTCAGTGATGGTATCTCACATTCGATTGGTGTGATCGCTTCCACTCCATGAACGAGTTGGAAAGGAGAAAAAACTGTAGTGGTCTTGACCGTGGTTCAGTATTCCCAAAGTGTAGGATAAAGCATGATGTGCTAATTCGACCTACTAGCATTAATGGTCAGCTTAAGAATAGTTTTCAAAGTCTTATTAACCACTTCTACTTATCCATTCGCTTGTAGGTAAAATGAAGATGAGTAATTTTGTTTGAAACCAAGCATGGTAGTTAATTCAGTCATCATCTTATTTTGGAAGTGACTTCCATGGTCAGTGAAAATCTGCTTTGGGATACCAAATCTTGTAATAATTTGGTTAAATACGAAATAATTCATAGTATCACCATCGGCCTTTAAGGTAGGCATTGCCTCTGCCCACTTTGTAAAGTAGTCAACTACGACAATGATGAATTTATGCCCCCTAGTCGAAACTGAGTTGCATGTCATGAAATATATCCCCCACTTGGTGAAGGTTCCAACCGCAATGATGGGGAAGAGTGGAGCAGGATGTGATCACATCTTTCTGGTATAAATCTAACAAGGATGACAACGCTTAACAACTTCCACAAAATCTTTAAATATGGTGGGACAAAAATAACTGACACGCAAGAATTTATGGGTCGTTGCTAACCCGGATAAATGACCCCCACATGCTCTGCCATGGGCATAATTTAGGACTAACTATGCCTCTTTGTGAGTAGGATACCGACTCAAGATTGAGTCTACACCTCTTCATGATATAGAGTATCACCAATGCTGAGGTAGTTTTCATGTTAATTCGTAGTTTCTGTCACTCTTCTCGCGAGGAGGTCTTGGGACATTTCATATTTTGAAGATATGTCAAAATTTCTCCATACCAAGGATTATTGAATTGAGCACATAGATCTATGGATCAACACACAACTCACAAAATAGATCACACAATTTACTCAGCAATTGAAGAATGAAACAGTGCAAAAATGGCTTGCAACTATGAATGATTTCATTAATCAAAAGTAATTAGATAATTAATTACAATGAAGTACAATGGATAAATAGCCACATGAAATTTGAATCCAAGGGAGGAAATTCAAATTGGTTTGACTCTACTTGACTGAATAGTTAACTGACCTTGTCTAAATCATTATCGGAGTTCATCAAAGTTCAAAACCCAAACTCAAGTGTCTAATCCAGTGTTGACTAGTCTAACTGACTGAGGTAGGTGAGTAAATGCACCTCACCTACATGTAACCATGCAATCCTAGCGATAAATAAATAGAACTGAATGTAGGGAACTAGAACTAAATGTAACTGACTCCTAATTAAGCTTGACTAGTCACCAACTGAACTCAACCGATGGAGGTTGGTATCGGCACACCCAGAGGCTCCTAATTTGTAGGGATTGATCTAGGAGGTTCCTAAACTAATGCATGCAAGTGCAATCAGTGGCAGTTGGCCTCAATTAGTGCTCCCCGCACTTTAGTAACTAGTGCATATGCCATAATTAGGCCAAGTGGACCCAATTGTTCTAGTGACTAAAAATAGACTAAAAGGACTCCCGATTTAGACATGACTCCTGATTTAGACATAATGACCAAATTTGGACAAGGGAGGATTATAATCCTAACACCCCCCCTGAATGCTAGCTAAGCAATTTGTGGGCCCTGGTAACTAAGACCATAGGTTACCCATTACAACAAGTAAAGTAAAGTAATTGCTTAACACAAGGAGCTGGGGAAAAAACCACGTGTGAAAAAAGCCCCCCCTCTAACTAAGCAGATAGAATCAAGATTCAAGTTTGAAAAGCTTGAAAATGTGTTGTTGCGATCTCTATAATGTAGCGGAGCAGCATGCATGATTTTATGTGCACAGGTATCCTAGGGCCCGGCATGTAGACTTCTCCATCTTCTCCCAAAATGATGATGGAAGGAAGGAAGAATGCAACCTTTGCCTCTTGCTGGACAAAGAGGTGTATGATCCACTCTATTCTTCTGAATCTAGTGAGATTTATCCATTTCCATGTAGCATCTTACGAGAAGTCTATTGCATCTCTCTGAAGGAGGAAATATTGCATGACATAGCATAAGGGTCTTTCCCTTCTGAGTGTCAGATGGATTTCCAGTCATCTTCCTAGCTTCCAGTTTGGAAGTAGGGACTAGATCTGGATCTGAATCACCCTAAGTCTCAATCTCATGAACTGATATAGCTGGATCTGTAATACTAGTGGAAACTACAAAAGAAGTAGATGAAATGTTTTTACCTTCCCTTGCAAGTGGTTATTGAGAGTGCATTGGTTCTGTAAATGGCAATAAGTGCGAGAAATCATATGCCTTGGAGGCATGATTTGCAACACCCTTCACTATGATGTTCCAAGTAGAGATATTTGTGATCTCCACTAAGTCAAGACCAAATATGACTAGCTTTGGAGAGCCAGTATGAGTCATCTGGTATACAGATAACAGGTTTGCAGCTAGGGAGGGAACATAAAGCACATCTTTGAACTTTCCATGTTCAAGCTTAATAGAGCCCTTCCCTTTGGCTTGAAGTGTATTGTTAGTTCCCATATGAATATTAGGACCATCAAAAGACTACAAGGAAGAGAATGATTCTCTGGATGCAACCATATGATTGGAATCTCCAGAATCGATGAGGAAGGCATGTGTTGTTGAGCAGTTAGCCTTCAGTGCATGGCATGTCTCTTCATGTTCTTCAGTTTCTTCTTTATGGCCAGCCTTCCTTGCGCTATCAGGTACAATAATGTTATGTTTATTTAGAAGAAGAGACATCTCATTAATTGTTCTTCTCATACAGGAGCTTTCTAGATGAAATACCCTTGCACAGTAAGAACATAGTGTCTTTCCTTTTCTATTCTTCTTGCTTCTCTTCGAACTTGAAGGCTCTTTTGACTGCTCTTTCTCTATAGGAGACTCATCCTTTTGATTCCCTTTATCATTCGCTACCTTAGGTCCTCCTGCAACCAGTGCTTGATCTCTAGAAGATCGAGTGATCCCCATTTGGATCAACTTATCATGCTCCTGAGTGAGAGATTCAATGAAGGATTTAAGAGTAGGCATCTTCCATTTTGGAGTAGAGAGCTTCGCAGAATGAAATGTTGATACAAATACTGAATAGTTTGCACCAAGTTTGGAGAGAATGGCAAGGATGAGTTGAACATCCTCCTTCTCAACCTTGCACATCTTCAATTGGAACACTAGATGCTTGAATTTTGTGAAGAAGTCATTTAGTGTTTTGAAATTGACTGGATGAAGAAAAATTAGCTCATTCTCCAGCTGATAGATCCTTAGATCATGCTGCTTGTCAAATAAGGAAGCAAGCTTATCCCAAACCTCCTTGGGAGTCTTCAATCCATTGATGTGGAAGAGAATATCTCAAGAATTTGAGAGGCACAAGCATCTATATGCTTCATCAAGCATGTTTCAATACTTTATTTGTCAACATAATGAATTGGCTCTTTCTCTGTCTCCATTGTGGGTCTAAAGATTCTTTTGGAGCGTAGTTGCATCTCCATGTCCTCCTTCCACTTGTGGTGGTTGAAAGGAGTGAGAAGGTCCATTGGAGGAGCCATTTAGAATCCAAAGGAGAGGACTGAGCTACTGTAGCGAATGCAGTGAAGGAGACTGAGCTGCTTGTAGCGAATGCAGTGAAGAGGACTGATAAACCTATAAATCACACAATCAAACAAACAAAATAAGGTCGACAATCTACACTTTTGGAATTTCGTTCACACCCATCATAGTTGATCAAGAAAGCTTGATCAACAATTCCTTAACTTGGGATATTAAGTGGTAAATTCTCCGCTTCTGGTGCAGTACTGGAAGGAGCAATTTTGCTCAATTTTTTTTTGATCCAAGTATGGATCTATAGTAGGAGAAGTTCCTTGTCCTATTGAGTCTCTGATACCATATTAAATTAAGCACAAAGATCTATGGATCAACACACAACTCACAAAATAGATCACATAATTTACTCAACAATTGAAGAATGAAACAGTACAAAAATGGCTTGCAACTGTGAATGTTGTCATTAATCACAAGTAATTAGATAATTAATTACAATGAAGTACAATGGCTAAATAGCCACATGCAATTTGAATCCATGTGAGGAAATTCGAATTGGTTGGACTCTACTTGACTGAATAGTTAACTCACCTTGTCTAAATCATTATCGAAGTTCAAAATCCAAACTCAAGTGTCTAATTCGGTGTTGACTAGTCTAAATGACTGAGGTAGGTGAGTAAATGTGCATCACCTGCATGCAGCCATGCAATCCTAGCACTAACTGAATAGAACTGACTGTAGGGAACTACAACTGAATGTAATTGACTCCTAACTGATCTTGACTAGTCACCAACTGAACTCAACTGATGGAGGTTGGTATCGACACTCCTAGTGGCTCCTAATTTGTAGGGATTGATCTAGGAGGCTCCTAAATTGATGCATGCAAGTGAAATCAATGGCAATTGGCCTCAATTAGTGTTCCCCACACTTTAGTAACTGGTTGATGTGCCCCAATTATCCCAAGTGGACCCAATTTTGCTAGTGACTAAAAATAGACTAAAAGGACTCCCGATTTAGACATGACTCCTGATTTAGACATAATGACCAAATTTGGACAAGGGAGGATTATAATACTAACAAGGATATGAGGTTGAGATTAATAAGATGTGTTCATCAGGGAGTGATTCATCTTCCATCACAATGTTTTTGTCACTAGGGAACTCAAATATAAGCTCCACGAACACCAAGGACTTTTTGGACTTGGTGGATTGAAAATCCAGGTCAAAATCTTGGAGTATGACGATCAACTTGTTGAATTTCCCCCAAATTATTCATTGGGATAAAACATATTGGAAAGGATTTACATCTACCATGACAATGGTTCTCTGTAATAAATATAATGATGCAACCTTTGAATGACATACACCGCTTCTAATGCCAACTTCTCGATGTGTGAGTAACAAAGTTTAGGCCCTGTCAAAGCTCGATTGAGATACCAGATGACATGCTCTTGGAGCTAATCATCTTCCTGAACCAGTAACACACCAACTGTAGAATCTGATGCGTCCAAATACAATAGAAAGTATTTAGTGTTGTCTGGTGAGCGCAACAAAGGAGTTGATAGTAATGCCTTTTTATGTGCCTCGAATGACTATTGTGAAGCTTCATCCCAAATAAATGGAGTGTCTTGCTTAAGCTGACGCAAGAAACCTTTAGTAATCTTAGCATAATTGACTATAAATCGTATGAGAAAATTGGATTTTCCCTATAGACTCTAAAGTTGTCTAATGGTTCGAGGAGGAAGCAGATTGATAATTGTCTTAACTTTTAATGGATCGACCCTTAGGCCTTTATTTGACACAATAAACCCTAATAATTATCCCGATTTGACATAGAAGACACATTTATGAGGATTTAAATGAGTCTTGTAGTGTCAACATCTTTCAAATACTAACCGTAGATGATCCAGATGTTCTTTCTCTTGCGAGAGTGTGCCAGAATATCATCTAAGTAGGGTTCGACTATATGCTTAATGTCACGGAAACTGAAATTCATTACCCATTGAAAAGTAGCTACGACATTTTTCATGCCAAATGGCATTTTCTTATACGCAAGAGTACCCCAAGGACAAATGAAAACGGTCTTATCCTGGTCTTCAAGTTTGATTTGGATCTGGTTATATCTTGAAAAACCATCCATAAAGGAAAATACTTCACTACCTACACATGCATCGATTATCAGATCAATAAATGGTGTAGGGTAGTTGTCTTTAGGACATGCTTTGTTTAAATCTTTGAAGTATGTACAAACACGCATAGTTTTTTATCTCTTATCAACTGGGACTGGATTAGATGCCCATTATGTTAATGAGATAGGGTATATGAACCCAACTTTCAATAGCTTTTCTAATTCAACTTTAACAGAGGTTGCCTTCCGAGGGTTAACAGGATGTAGTTTTTGCTAAACAGGTTTAACGTTGGGATAAGTAATTATTTCGTCTTCAACAATATAGGGGTCTATACTCGGAATCTCCTCATATGACCAAGAAAAGATGCAGAATTCCTTGAAAAAGTTGTATAAATGGCAATCTCTTCAGGAGAAGAGTTGGTTCCAATGTAAACATTTTCCACAATGCCTGGTTTGGTGGAAATGTTGATCGGTGTGGTTTCAGAATTTTTTCGCCATATTCTGCTCAGGGAACACTCCTTCCTCGAGTAGCGGGTTCACAGGTTGATCAATACCTTCACTCAGTCTCACATGGAACTCTGAATTCTCTATTCTGCTTAGTTCTGACAGCAAATATGACTTATGATGTAGATTTTCGCAAATTTTGTTAGGTTCTATCATAACCTCCAAAATGGATTTATCTGACGGTTAAACCATATCCAAGCAATCGAAAGAGTATGTCGAGTTCACTGCCCATGAAAAAAAATAGGCCTCATTTGAATCCTCTGAGACTGAAGGATTCGAGATGGTATCAACAACAATGTCATATATATATATTGATAAGCCACTTCTACTACAGATAAGGGCACGTCAGGTTCAACTTGTGAGGGAAGAATCCATGGGTCAGTCCTATTTGAAACTGAAGAAACTTCCCTAGCTACACAAGCAATATTCCCTACACTAGTTGTTCCAAGGTAGTTTATAGGAGTGGAAAAATCGAAAGTGTGCATAAGTGAAGTGTACATCCCAACTTCTGAACTTGTGTTCATTGGGTGTGTCTGATCAACCAGTGGAACATCGGATTTCGATGTGTATGCATGACTTTTCTAGGTATAGGATAGTTGATCAATAGTGACTATCTTCCCTTGATGAGGGAACTTTAGAACCTGAAAAACTGATGACGGAATCACGCACATGGCGTAGGTCCAGTTTCTACCCAAAAGCAAGTTGTAATCCAATGGAGCGTCTACTGCCTCAACTTTGACTAAAACCATTTTCCTTGCCAATTCTATATCAAAAGAAGATATATTACCATGGAGATGGAAAAACCTTCCATAAAAAGGGGTCAGCAAGGTGTTAGACGAGACCAACTCAGGAGATCCCAGAGCTTTCCAACATGATATGGACATCACACATGTAGATGCACCTCTATCTATAAGTGTTCGTCCAATGATTTTTTTTCCATGAACTACTTCAATTTGAAAAGCGACGCGGTAAGGTAAGCGAGGTTTGACATTAGACAAGTCAAAATTAGCCATTAAACATGTAGAATCTAGACTACTGCTAGAAACTAGAAGTGCATTACACTATGAAGGGAAACTTTGTAACATTTCCAAGCGAACATAACATAAGGATTTAAGGCTAAGTCTTTCACAACTGAATAGTTGGGAGTAGACCGCATGTTAGGATTGTGCGATGCCCTCTTGAAGACACCTTTCGGTAGCTTAGGCATGGGGTCAACCGATTTCTCAATGGAGAGAGGGGATGGTGTTTTGGTAGCTTGTTTATCCTTTTGAGATGAATCTGACTTGTAGTTTTTAGCTATGGTTTGCAATAATGCATGATATCAAACCATATTGATGTATGGATGATCATAAGAAAAGGCAGTATGAGTGCCCCCAACGGTCTTAGGGTTGCTCGAAGTTTTGTCCTTGTGGGAATGTACCCTTAAGGACAACAGGTTGTTGCCTTAACAAATTATGAGATTGCTCCATGAGGGGGCATTGATAGGTTAGGTGATCTTCCTGGAAAAGCTTGCAAGGGAATTTCACTTTCCTCTTCTCTTTTTTACCCCCCTCGGCATTGTTCGTGTGTTTAGGTTTATGTATATTTCCCTCTCCATTCTTTCCATTGTTTTTCTTCCCACTGAGATGCTGAGTAACCTTTTGATTGTATTTTTCCTTATAAACATTCACATTTTGAGGGGATGGAGTGGCAACATTAGCTGCCTCTATTGCAGATTGTTACATAGATAACTCATGTATTTCTTTCGCTAAGGATTCCATGGTAGGTTATTCAACTTAACGCACAATGCCATCAGCATGTGGTCCAGGCTTGGGCTTCACAAAGTTAGTGTTGGATCTCATTGCATCAAGTATGATTTCATAAAGAATCCCAAAACTTGACATAAATCAAATCAAATTGTTGGGCTCATAATATGGCTTCCTCTTTAGTTATTTCCCATGAAGTAGAAACATATTTTGAAATATATGGCAATAAATATTTCAAAAACCATTCTAATAAAATTTGGGAGGAATGTTGGCTTTAATTCACCTCTTACTCCTTCGCCACTCTTGAATATGATCAGAAATGTTTGTAGCCTTGTTTTTCCTAAAGGTTGACAAAAGGTTTGTACCAGCATCATACCGGACAGGAAGTTGGAAGTGGTTGAGAAAAATTGTCGCTAAATCAAGGAAACTATCCTAAGTGGCAGATGAAAGTTCAATGTACCATTAGTTTTGTATGCTAGTGAAGGTTATTTGAAAAAGTCATAGCCGAATTGAATCATCGTTCAATGAATTAGAGGAGCACCATAAATGAAAGGTAGTGACATGGTCACTAGGATCCTCTCTAGTTATTCCTTCAAACTTGGGAATGTCATAAGGTAATTTGATCGGAACCGATGGTCAGGTCAAGTCATGACGCACATGGTCATTCATCAATTTTGAAATATCTGACAAGTTTCAGTTCGTTAGGAATGGAAGACGAAGTCTAGACAGAACTTGATTTTGAGTAGTTTGGTGAGAAGAAGTTATTGCACCAAAGTTCCTATAAGGTTGGTTGGGGTTTCCCCCAACCATCGATTGTGAAGTGACAATGTTTTGAAAGGGGTTTCTCCTGAAATCCAAGGGATTGATAACTTGGGGTGAACTATATTGAGTTTGGTTATTTCTTACTGAAACAGATGTAATAGACACACGAGCAATGTTTCTTCCACTAAATAGTGAAAAAGAGGAACTCCCGATTGGTGCAATCGAATTTGGCCTATAGTTTGAAAGTTGAATCCTGAAAAGGGATTCTGACTTCTCGAAGATACACCCGAGTAAGTAGGCACAGGGCCCACAAACGATGAGGATGGAGGGATTTTCCCTTCATACCAAGGATACCATTCAACAAACAAGGTAGAACCGTTAGGGTTGTTTTGAAATTTTTGAAATAACGGGGAGGATGTAAAAGGTACATTGGGTATAACAATGACCACCACATTAGACGACCTAGTAGTAGCATTCACGGATAATGGAGGAATAATATCTCTAGTACTCAGTGAAGTAGGGGTTGAAGAAATACAATTTAATGACACTACTAGTACAGCGTGTGTGTTAGATATCCGTGTACTTACATGTGGAGGAGACACTCCATCGACTAACATAGCTGAACTAGGGGTGTAAATTTCCCCTGATCCTTCTCCCATATTTTCCATTACAAAACCTAAAGGGACGCCAGTCCTAGGTTGATTGAACGAAAGTATTTGTACAAGGACCGAATCTTCTAAATCAGTGAGGGGTGGGTTAAAATTTCTCGCGAACTCTTTAGATTGCAAGTCTTCAACCTTCTATTAAATGAATATCAGGTTGAGTATATCTAAGTTCAGGATCTTTTATACTTTCATTTATACGAGTTGATTCAAAGGAACCACTCGTGTTAACTCTTCACCTTCGAGATGCTGGTGCGGGATCCATTGTAATTGGTGGAAGGTTCTGCAACCTCCTTAACCTCTGAAGATATTGATCCTCCACAACTAATTATTATAATCACACACACCTAAAGGCCAATTTAGAACATAAGCAATCCAAACAACACACTACTATAAAATTCCTAAGTATCCAAACCCGTCAGATAGAGATACCTTCCAAAGGGAAGTATGGGATGACAAGGGCCCATAACAAACCAGTGAAGGGTTGAAGAACAATTACCTGAGGTCCCAATACAATTTCTCTAGGGAAAGCGTTTGAATCACGAACCTCTTTTCCAAATAGTTGCACCCGGTTTCCTCCCACGCCTGTCCTAGGTTCAATGGAAATATCCTTCCACCGTCACATGTGTAAGAATCCTAGAGGTCAAGAAGGTCCAGCGAAACAGTCATTAGTCCAACTGAAATGCATGAGTAGGGAAACAAAGCCCAAAACTCAAACATTACCAGCACTGCACAGGGCTAAGGGTGGTAGTGAGTGAATCCTCGAATGCACAACAGTTTTGGTGTATGCTAAACTAAGTATTATAGGGGTATCCCTGCAACCCAATCTCGCATGACCTCGTGGTTGACTCCCGTGTGAGAGGATATTTCCAGTTCACTTCCTTGCAAGGCTGGATTTCCTAGGAGAATAGCCACTATGTTTGAGTTTGGTAGTTTTGGGTAGTTTAAGGATGAACCCTAACCCAAAACCCTAGCTTAAACTAGTAGATGTCATCCCTAAAAAAGAAAAATTACTAAATGATTTTAGATGTCAGAAATCAACAGGAGTTGAGATACATAAACTCTACTTACACTCAAATCCAAGCATAAAGTAAGAGATGAGACCTAAATCAAGTCTTTCACAAACATCCACTCTAACCACCTAAAAGAGGCTTACAAGACATCAAAATAGGGACCAAAATACTAATAACATAATAGTCAAGTTCAAGAAAAAGTATTGAAATTCTCCAAAGTTCAAAAGTAAACTGGAAAAAACAAATCCTAGCTTGCAAATTCCAAGTTATAAGAAATACATGATTGTGCAGTAGTATAACCGCGTATGATATATGACTGTACAATAGAAAAATTGTGTATTATGAGGAAATACTTGAGTGCAAATAGCCTGCGCTCATGGATTCTTCCAAAAAATTTCAAAAAAGAGAAAAACAAACTCAGAAAACCTAAGAATTTGGATTGGACTTAATGGATGTCGCTTCTACATAAAATAGACCCCAAAGCAAAGGTAACTCCCCGACGGAGTCGTCAGTTATGTTGTTAGGGAATTTATATCCTATGGTTGGGGTTGAGGCTGCCAATGTACTAGGGGTTCTATAGACCGACATATGCGATTTTGCAAGTATACAATAAAGCAAAATATCAAGGCTTTAGAGGATGCATACCTTATTTCAAAGGTTGATCCTAGATTTGACTTATTTGCAAGTGGTCCTTAGATATACTGCTATGATACCTGCAACAATCAAGCTACCCTTCTCAAATAACCTTCAGCTATCATAAAATCAGAGATATGAACACATATTGAGATTGAAACTTACAACAAAAGCACAATCAAGATCATTACTCATCAATAACTAAAACATGCACAACAAAGATCTGGAAGTAAATAACTTTCTTTATTAATGAAGTTCTTAAAACAAACACATATACCTATGTCTGATCTCGCTTCCTTGAAACCTAGTTCTCAACCATCTTCCTTCTCTTCTCCAAAATAAATCCTCCAGCATAACCTTGTCTCCAAAATGGTCCCCCCTTTCTTCTAACCCCTCTCCTCTTTTTATTTTCATTTGGGAGGAGGAGTTACGAGGTTAAGGTAGTTGAGGGAGTTGGAGTAGTTTCCAAATTGACCCCAACCACCTCGTTATTAGTTTAGTTTTTATTTTTATCAAGTTTTATGGAATACGGGAGTGCAACAAAGGAAACCTATGTATGATATGCGGGTTTCCTCAAGGAAACACACATATGCAACTTTTTGGGATAAATACACAGGTTGACTGTGGGAAACTCACGTATAATATGTGGGTTGTCAATAAGAAAGTCACGTATATGTCTAAAAATCATAACAAAAATATGTTGATAATGGAGTAAGCATCATGTACATTAGGTCAAAACCTCCTATAGTGATAAGGCTCTTCAATCCCACTTGTCCTTTTTTGTGAAGACACATTGAGTATCATCACTCAGATGAAGAAGTGTCATTTTGAGGTATTAACACCGATGAGGCTACATGAGATCTAGAGGAGGCCATGAGAGAGGCATGTCCATTTTTTTATGATTTTGAGCAAACGTCGATGATGGTGTTATTCTAAGGGAGGGGATTGTAATACCCCTGGTTTGAACTTGGAATATATTAAATCAAATCATGTAAATGATGTAAATATGTTAGTATGGATTACTAGTGAGGAGCTTAAGGCCAAGGCCTAACTAGTGAATATATGGGCATGTATAATGTGATATTTAATTAATGACTATGTGATTGGCTTATCATGCCAATTCAAAAGGCTATGTAAATATTATGTTGGAAAATAATATAATGGTTTAAGATGGTTGTGTAAAGAGCATTATAGGGGCTATGATTCCAATAGATGGGAAGAGGAACGAGGGCCTATGAGATATTCATTCCTTTAATGCCAAGTTTCAACCTTAGAACTCATCCAATTATTGCCATGTGCTTTAAATGAGACAGTTACTCCCTTTTTACTGTTTCACCCAATCATTCAATGCATGGTGAGGTTGGTGGGGAAAGTATTCTCATGTACTTATGGAAGCATGAGATGAATCTACTTCTGTGATTGTTGTAAGAGTCCTTATCACATGTTCATAATGTACGTTAGCCATATTTTCCACCATTCTCTCATATTTGGAGTCTAATGTCCATTATTCATGTGTAGATTTTTACGAGCAGTTTTAGTCACATCAGTGAATTGTCATTTTTGCTATTCATTGCCAATTATCAAACCGTGCATACCCAAAAATTCAAATTTAGAGACATAAATACTAATTTATGAGAAATTAGATGGTTATAGGTGAGCATAGAGGTTGGGCAAGCTAGGAACCTTTTCCCTTTGAGTTTTGCTACTTTTGCATGTTTTAGAAGCCACAAATTAAGGCTATAGGTGGTTCTCCAACAACATATATTAGATTGGACTCCTTATATGCACACATTGGGAGCACCTGGAAAGATGGATCTCCCAATAGAAACGTGGATCGATGAAGGGGATGACTGATCCCAGAAGGGTGTTGTGTGGGGAAGGTACTGTTGGAGCCAAGGATGTGACGATTGAGTGAGATTCCTATAGAGCTTTGAATGAGCATTTGGCCAAACATAAATAACAAAATGGGTTGTGGGTTGAGAGAGAGAACCTTGTATGAGTTCCCTTTGCCCTGTTGGCCTCATAGCCTAGTTTGGGGGTGGCCTCTTAGTAAAAAGAGTATATTCTGGATAGAGTGCCTACAGTTGGGGGTGGAAAATAGCTTTTACATAACCAGTTGCTTGGATCTTTTTTATTAAAGATAATATTATGTTTGTGATAAATATGTTAGGAAATGCATGTTGTGTGTGTGGATAGAGTTTATTTCTGTTGTGTATTTTTATTTATGCATTTGCACACACATTTCATTATTTATGAATTTTGTATTATGCCATGGGCCGAAATTTAGAACCCCATAATTCGTAAATCTCCCCTCTGTTGGTCGTATTGGTGGGTGGAAACTTTACATACCATGATTCCTCTAAGCGAAAAATCACATGAGCAACAGATTTTAAAGAAATTAAAATACATAAATATATAACACAGGGATAAACTATTAAAGATAGAAAATAATACTCATCTTTCTCGTTAAATGGTCAACCAAACTAGTTGCATAAGAGCGATTCATTGCCCAAATGTATGAATTTGTTGTAGATTTCATATCCAAGAGAGGCTACATGACCATATCAACAAAGTATGGCTATTAGGTTGCACTACTCACTCAAGCCAACCCACAATACTCATAAAACAATGAGAACCATAGATCTACCATGATTCCTCTAAGCGAAACTCTTATGAACATCTCACTTAAAGTCCAATCATTTAGAGGCAAAATAAGGTGATGATCTTTTTTGTTTACAAGATAGTCCCTTGAGAATCCATATTCTCTAGTACTCTCATGTAGGCATGAAGAATCTAAGTTGATGGTTGCTCTGTATGGATACCTAGGACTCGTAGACCTTGGATATTTTGTAGTGAAACATTATTTCAAACAAGTAGGCATTGGATCTCAAGCTACCTATTCTCTTTGCTCACTCTACAACAATCACAATTCATGACTTCTCCTTGTCACTACAATCCCTTTGGCTTGGCATAAATATGAATTTCCGAAACTCTAAATGACTATTGTCCTTATGATCTTAATTGACGAGCCTGGTATTTAATTGTATAAATTAATTTCTCACATAATAGTAATCAAACATATAGCTAGAAAATAAGTTGTGGAAGCATAAACACAATACACATAATTTACTCTTCCAAATCAACTTGCCATTAACAATTCAAAGTTTATAAGGAATCTCCACAATTGTCAAACTAATAGTTTTATGGTACACCCAAATAAAATAGATATACACACTTACTGAGGAAAAATCTGCTTTCCAAAATAGAGAAAACCTCCCATTAGTTGCTACATGGTGTACAAGTTATCCATATGACTGCACATAATCTATACGAATGTACAAACCTATCCATACAAGTGTAAGGACTTGTCTTGTGTGAACCTCTTTGTTGCTCTCTGCCTGATTTTGACTCTAGTTCCTCTCCGACACTCTAACTCTACTCTACAGATGAATAAAATAATCTTTGACAAAACTTGTCTTTGAGTGAAATGGATCGTGTGTCTTAATCCTCCACCTTGACTTGCCTGTATACTTGAGCTAAGACCCTAATCTACCAAAACCCTAATATCATAGTTAGATACACGGTTGCGATTAGTTTAAATCACTATTGTATAAAAATACATTTTATTAGACTCAATAACTAAATATATGACTTTCACTTTATTGTTAAAGTGAATTACAAACTAGATTTGACTTGAACTACTTTCACCATGTTTGACGCTAAACTTGTGTGGAAGTTCCTGTCCAAGCTACAATCTTCAATAATAAACTCTATCATCTCTTAAACTCATGGGTTTCTTCTGCTAGTTAATGGTGATGATTGCAACATTGAGAGTATATAGGTTTTTTGTTACATGAAAGAGATGGAAAAAATATAAATATTTCAAAGAAAATTTACTCTTTTTAAATTATTTCCCAAGCATGAGGAATATGTGCCTTCCCCAAAGATGCGAACGATAAGCTTGGTACATATAAGTCAAAGGTAAATGAAGGACCTTTTAATGAAGTGTAGAAAAATAGTAATACTTTTCCGAAGAAACATGGCGAGGACAACTCACCATGCACCCCCTTTCTTCTTCCTCTTTTATGATAGTGTCATAATGCTCTTATTAATCCTCACACAAGCTTTCCTCTTCCTCTTTTCTGATAGTGTCATAACCCTCTTATTAGTCCTCACACAACCTTTTGGTGATTGTTTTATTTATTCATTATGCTTTTATTTACATTTAAACATAAAACTACAACAACGTCTACAATTAAAACTCATACCGTGCACTAGTGAATGACAATAAGGCTCATGCCATTCACTAGTCAATGACAATATATAAAAGCACTAATATACAACGAAACGATCCTTATACCAACGAGGCATCCACAAAGATAATGCCTTACTACTAGCAGGTTATGTGGTGAAGCTACTTTTGTATGCAAATGACCTTATTCTAATTTCACAAACAACACATGGTTTAAGAGAGCACTTAAGGGCCTTACAACACTTTTGTCAGGAGGTCAGGATGCAAGTGAACATTTCCAATAACAAAATCATGATCTTCTCATTAAGTAGAAAAGTCAAACCAACCACCTTCCTCTTCGAAGGCAACCCATTGGAGATAGTGAAGGAATACAAATATCTTGGGATTGACTTCTACTATAAGCTCAGTTGGGAGACTTGTAGGGCGAAAAGGGTGCAGGGAGGATGGAAGGCCTCATTCGCACTTCAGAACAGGTGTAGAAAAGCAGAAATTTGGGATTGGAAAACCAAAAAGACCCTATTTGGTTTGCTTTGTCCATTATGGTTGTGAAGTCTGGGGAAGCAGCATGTCAACTTACAGGTGGAGACAACTAGAAAGAGTTCAGAAGCAACTAATTACTAGCAATCTCAAAGTTAAAGCCATAATACTATACGAAATACTTTTAGCTGAAGCAAGTGCTTTCCCACTTGAGGCAACAATGATAACCAAGCTAATAAGCTATATAAAGAGGGTTGAAAACATGGATAATCAACGTTGGCCCAAGGTAACTATGGAGGAGGAGTTAGGTCGTAGAAAGAAAACTTGGATGAAGCAAAAAAAATGGCTAAGTGGAATATCAAGCTACATGAATGTCCTAACACCAAGAAAGAAATAAAAATTATCGTGATTGAAAAATTCAGGATTGCCATGCGGACCAATCACAATGGGCTTAAAAAAGACTACTACATCAAAGAGTTTAATCCAAATTGCGACCATGGTGCGAAAACATAGTTAGGTACAACTATCAAAGGAAAAACAAAGCTATTAGTTGCTCAACTGAGGACGGGTTCACATCACCTTAGATGTGAGACGGGTAGGTGGACGGTACCTAAGGAAGTGTGGGAAGAGAGAACTTGCATATTCTGCAATAAGGGTGTGGTGGAGACAGAGTGACACTTTGTTATGGAGTGTGCAACCTACTAGGATAGCTGCATTCAATCATTCAATATGAAGACAACTTAAAGGCCGACAACATTCACCATTTTTTTGAAGAAAATAAGATCAACTAGATTGTAAGTCTTCTAGTCAAGATTTACAGCAGGAGATCCAACATGGAAAAGAGTATGGAGAGAAGTTAGGGCTGTGATTCTTTTGGTCCCTTAAGCTGTTCAACCTTGTGGATGTTATTAAAAACATACATTCATTCATTCATACTAACATAAGGATAGTTGGTTGTGGCATGATTATATTCACTTGCTTGACTTTTTCTCCTCCTTTCCTTGACTTAAAAGTGATCACGGAGATATTAATTATAAGGTTTATACGCTGATTGTAATTGTGATATTAATTTAAGGTGATTATATTCTCTCCCTCCCTCGAGTGCCTTCGTGTGTAGTCTATACCTATACATCTTAGGCATATTTAAAGAACTTATAAAACTATAAAACTTGCTCTTCTTCCAATGCAATATATAGAAAGAAAATAATTCTCTCCAAAACAACGAATAGAAACATAACTAGCTCTTTTTTTTTACCATGAAAAAAATCGTAAATACGAAGAGGTTTATACCCTAAAGTATAATTAGCTAAATACGAAGATGTTTATACCCTAAAATATAAAATATAATATGTTGTATCTTTTTCGAATGTAACATATTTTAATTTTTCGAATGAGTTCTTCCCGAGGATAACTGAAATAAACATGAATAGCGGATAAAGAAAAAATTCATGTTCTGGCCAGAAAAGAAAGCATGGCTTCCATCCGCTGGTGCCTTTTAGGAGTCACAACCTCTACCGCAACGACTTCATTTGTCCGCTCATTCAACGTTGATATTATAAGACATAAAGCATTCCAATCCAGAAATCCTAATATTCTCCACAGGCATTTGAGCACCCACAAATCTGTAAAAGGCAGGGAGTGCAGAGCCCAAGTGAATGGTCAGGACTACGAAGCAGTGATAGGAATAGAGACCCATGTGCAACTCTCGACACACACCAAGGCATTCTGCAGCTGCCCATCTAAGTATGGATCTCACCCCAACAGCAATGTGTGTCCAATATGCATGGGGTTGCCTGGTTGTTTGCCTGTGCTTAACGAGAGAGTAGTTGAATCCGCTGTGAAATTAGGAGTCGCATTGCACTGTCAATTGTCATTAAAATCCAAGTTCGATCGCAAGCAGTACTTTTATCCCGACCTTCCCAAAGGATACCAGATTTCACAACATGACATTCCTATAGCTAGAAATGGGTTCATAGATGTCGATATTCCGATGGAGTTTGGTGGTGGGCACCGCCATTTTTGTATAACCAGAGTGCACATGGAGGAGGACGCTGGAAAATTGATCCATGCTGGAAATGATCGTCTCTCGGGTTCATTCTACACTCAGGTCTGTCAGTTTTTCAATTGGGTGTTTTTGGTAGGCCAGCCCTTTTTCTTCATTCCTGTTTTCCTTTTTTCCTAAGGAAGGTTCAATGTCAGGTTAAACAATGGAATCAGATTTTAATTTTGAGTTGGAGAAGCGCAAGGCTCAAACATAATTCCACAATTTCACTTATAGCAGTCTTGGTGACCTGGGAAACTCCTCAAATCATCCTGTCCAAAAGAATCCAAACAAGTTGCTGGAAAAATGATAAAAATTACATTTGGTGACCTGGGGTACTCCCCTTATCACTCTCACCAAAAGAATCCAAAAAAATCGCTAGCAAAATTTGCAAGGCACAAATTCTCGATTACTTTTAATGACTACCAAAATTTCCTCGGTCGATAAAGAACATAGTTTTACACAAAAATGCCAAGTCAATGATCGAATGCATCAGATGATAATTGATAACGTCAGCACGAAGAATCTGGTCTCACAAAACTTGGTTACAGCATTTAATCTTCCTACACAATCGTGTTCACAGCCCTACAACTTGGGATGGTTGAAAATAACGGCCAACTCACTCGGATAGAGTGTAGTCCTAGAGTCACATAAAGGGAGGCCATATGAGAGAACATCCACCAACGATCTAATAAAAGGAGAGTGGTATGTCTGGGAAAAGAGTACGTCAAATGTTTTGGGGGAGTGGCGGAGGGCCTCACATAGCTCACCTCTCCGCAAGGAATCGAAAGCTCGTTTTTAATGGTCGAGGAGGTGACGGCAGGCTTTATGAAGGTGGGGAAAGGAGGGGGTCATGTGTAAAAGCGTAAAGGGGATGCTTATTCTGGAGTTTGTACTCTTCGTTAAGCTATCGTTTTATGGGGAAAAATCCAAGCGTGGGGGTTTTGAATTTTTATGCTTTTAAACCCTTGATTAACAACTTCTTTAAATTTTACTTCAGTTACAACTTGCAGATAATCATATTGCAGAATTGAACATTAAAACTGAAAATACATTGTCTAAACAACCATATAAGTGCATAGCGGAACAAAATAGCAACCACAAAAGATACACGTAACACAAGGATTTATCCTTGAAACCCTAGTCTTCCGGGGAAAACCAACAAACCTTTGTCTTCTTCTTATTGCAGGATTTGCTTACAAGAACACTACAATAGTTCTCTGGATAAACCCTTCGGATATGGATGAAAACTCCTTAGCAAGACTGTTAAACTAGTAGCAACAAGGAAGGTATTCCTGCATGCATAAGACTTAAATTATGAAGCCAATTGTATTTAATTATTTTTCCTGAGTTTAATTTGGAAAATAAGTAAAGTGATCTAATTGTTTATTAACTTTAGTGAAACACTAGTTAAAGTGAAAGTGAAATTAGGGTTTTCGCTTTACTTAAAGTTATAAAAGAGAGATCAATTGGTGGAGAGGACACACTTGTATTCCGACAGAGACAAGATACAGATAGGGAGAGAAAGTCAGACAAAGGATTTAGCTGGGAAGACGGAGGAGCGAGAAGCAGGATCATCGAGCTTCGTACAGCTGGGCCATACACTCACACAGGAGGGTGTTGAGGTTTAGCTGGGATTTTCCTAGTGATTCTACTGTGTAACTACATTTGCCAGGTTTGGGTAAATTTGCAGTATTGTAAACGCTCCATATTTTTTCATAATAAAATCTATATCTGACTGCTGCATCAGTTTTCCCATCTTGGGTTTTTTTTNGTGATGTGATGTTGTGATTTATTTCTCAGTTTTATATTCCGCTGCATACTGTAAAAGATATTCATGTGTGGTTATTAGTAGAGATTTGCATGCACTGTTATCAATAGAGATTTGCATGCACTGTTTAGCCCTAGTTTGAATATTAAAAGAAAAATTACATGATATTAGAGCTTTGGTGAGCTAAAACTGAAAGATTTGCAGCAGCAGTGATAGATCAGGGGAAAATCTATAGGAAGACACAAACCTAGACTTCTAGATCTAGGGTTTGACAGGTACACTTCACTATGGCCGTGCAATTGAGAGTTGATGATAGACTCCAAGGTGCTCAGAACTTTCCTACATGGAAAGAAAGGATCACAAGGATCCTAGATGTCAGTGATGCAGAGGAGCACATTGACTCCACGAAGATTGCACCCACAGATCCGACAGATTTAGCAGCTTGGAAGAAGATTGATTCCAGCGCCATGCTGATTATCATGGATGGAGTGAAGGACCATATAGTTCCTCACCTTTATGGTAAGAAGACCGCAACGGAGATGTGGACGACTTTGGAGATTTTGTACCAAAGCAAGAACGAGAATCGGAAGATGGCGTTGCAAGAGAGGATGCGCAACACCAAGATGGTCAAGGGAGAAGGAGTGGTGCCTTATCTCACAAGGCTCACACAGATCAGGGATGAGCTTGGAGTTGTTTGCTCTAAGACAGTGGATGAGGATCTAGTTCGGATAGGCCTCAATGGCTTCTCTAAGCCATTGGACACCTTTGTAAAAGGTGTTGTGGCTAGGGAGAAACTCCTTGATTGACAAAGACTATGGGATGACTTTGTGCAGGAGGAGACCTACATGGGTCAAGGATCAGGCTCATCCAACAGTGCCCCACAGATTGTGGATGAGGAGGCTCTAGCCCTTACAGGGAAGAGCAAGGGGAAGGCAAAGAGGAAGAAGGAAGGTAAAAAGAACCTTGATGTGTCAAAGGTCAAGTGTTTTATCTGCCATAAGCAGGGACACTTTGCCTCCCAGTGCCTAGACAGGAAGAAGAAGAGTAACACTCAGATGGCTGGATCTGCAGAGGTGGATGAGTTTCGTAGGAACTTCGATGAGGAGTTTTGCTTGATAGCTTGCATGGAAAGCACCACAGGGAGCAGCATATGGTACATCGACAGTGGAGCATCTAGTCACATGACTGGATAGAAGAGATTCTTCAAAGACTTGTAGGAGGGTGGAACAGGGATCCACGTTGAGCTAGGTGATGATGCGCGGTATCAGGCACAGGGAGTTGGCACTGTTTCATTTGAGAGGGAGTCTGACAAACCCCTCAGTTTTGCTGATGTGTTATATGTTCCAGGACTGACCAAGGACCTTATATCAGTCTCCACTCTAGAGGACAAGGGATATCAGGTGAAGTTCCATATTAGGCCTAAGGGGTCAGATAGGAGCTTGGATCGGGTAATTGGTAGAAGGAGCGGGAAAGTGTACAAATTACACTTTAAGCCTGCAAAGGCTCTAGGTAGCAGCAACAACAACAACTGTCAGGGTGAGTTGTGGCATAGGAGGATGGCACACTTACACCATGGAGCACTGAATCATTTGAGACAGGCAGTCATTGGGTTTTCCCATCTTGGGGTTTTTTTGGGGGTTTTCATACCCAAAAACATTGGTGACTCCATTGATGTGATTGCTGTTTTATTTTTCTTAGTATTTATTTTCTGCTGCAATATTTGTGAATAAACTCATTTGTGGTTGTCAGTAATAATAAAAACAAAATTATATACTGGGTAACTCAAGATTGGGTTTTAGGGAAATTTACATGGTATCAGAGCTCTTCTGAGCAGATCTGAGAAAAAGCAACAGTATTGGATAGATTAGGGGTAGATCTATTGAAGACACAAACCTAGGGTTTGACAGGTACGCTTCATTATGGCCGTATAGTTGAGAGTTGAGGATAGAATCTAGGGGGCTCGAAACTTTCTTACATGGAAAGAGAGGATCATGAGGATCGTGGATGTCAGTGATGCAAATGAGCACATTGACTCCAAGAAGGTTCCACCCACAGATCCAACAGAGTTGGCTAAATGGAAGAAGGTGGATTCTAGGGCCATGTTGATTATCTTGGATGGGGTGAAGGATCACATAGTCACTCACCTTTCCTCGAAGAAGATCACATTAGACATGTGGACGATTTTGGAAAGCCTTACCTGAGTAAGAACGAGAATCGGAAGATGGTGTTATAGGAGAGACTGCAAAGCACCAAGATGGCCAAGGATGGAGTGGTGCCTTATCTCACAAGGCTCACACAGATCAGGGATGAACTTGGAGTAGTGGGCTCTAAGACTGAAGACGAGGAGCTAGTTCGGATAGCCCTCAATGGCCTTTCTCAGCCATGGGACGTCTTTGTCAAAGGCGTGGTGGCTAGGGAGAAGCTCTATGATTGGCACAGATTGTGGGATGACTTTGTGCAGGAAGAGATCCGTATGGGTTAAGGTTCAGGTTCATCCAACAGTGCCCCATAGATTGTGGATGAAGAGGCTCTAGCCCTAGCAAGCAAGGGCAAGGGCAAGGCAAAGAAATTGAAGGGTGGTAAGAAGAAACAAAAAAGGTTCTTCAGAAGCTTGCAGGAGGGTGGAGTAAATCTCCACATTGAGTTAGGAGATGATGCGCGGTATCAGGCGTAGGGAGTTGGTACTGTTTTGTTTAAGAGGGAGTCTGGCAAACCCCTCAGTTTTGCTGACGTGTTATATGTTCCGGGTTTGATGAAAAACCTTATATCCGTTTCCACCTTGGAAAACAAGGGTTTTCAGGTGAAGTTTCGTGATAGGAAAGTGTATATCAGGCCCAATGGGTTAGATAAGAGTTTGGATCAAGTGATTGGGATCCAGAGCAGGAAGGTGTACAGACTACACTTCGAGTCTGCAAAGGCTCTGGTCAACAACAACATCAGTTGGGATGAATTGTGGCATAGGAGGATGACACACTTACACTATGGAGCACTTACGTATTTGAGACAGGCAGTTACTGGAGTTCTTCAAATACAAGAGGAGAAGCATAACCTCTGCAAGGGTTGTGCGTTGGGGAAGAACATCAGGAAGCCTTTCCCACAGAGTGAGCACAAGTCTAAGGGGACCTTAGACTTGGTGCATTCAGATGTTTGCAGACCCATGAGTGGCCAATCTTTCAGTGGCTACAGTTATTGCATCACGTTCATTGATGACTATTCTAGGAAGACTTGGATCTATTTCCTAAAGGCTAAGTCAGAGGTCTTTGAGCGGTTTCGGGAGTTCAAGACTCTCGTGGAAAACCAGACAAGGAGGAAGATTTGGGTATTGAGGACGGACAGCGGGGGTGAGTACACCTCCAAGGAGTTCTTGGAGTTTTGTTCATCAGAGGGGATAAAAGAGGAGCATACTATTCCTCATACCTCGCAGCAGAATGGAGTGGCGGAGAGGAAGAACATGACATTGGTAAGGAGCAGCCAAGGCCATGCTATTTGATCAAGGATTGCCACTATTCCTATGGGCCGAGGCATACAGGATCGTCGTCTACATTCAGAACAGGTGTCCTCACACAACTTTGGGGAGGAAGACACCCGAGGAGGTCTTCACAGGCACTAGTTTAGATGTGAGTCATCTACGCATATTTGGGAGTGTCTGCTATTGTCACATCCACATTGACACTAGGAAGAAGCTGGACCCTTCTGGTGAGAAGGGGCTACTAGTTGGTTATAACGAGACTTCCAAGGCATACAGGGTATATATCTCGGTTCGCAAGAGGACCATTGTGAGCAGGGATGTCCAGTTTGATGAGGACAGAGCCTTACGAAGATCTATGGACTTACCAACATAGGACCCAGGCTAAGTGACCTGACACGAGGACACAGGACATGAAGGACACGGCGATTCAAGTGTCCGATGCAGACACGGTGACCCCCAGAATCAGGATACATTACATATATATATATATATATATAAATTTAAAAAAAATTTATATATTATAAAAATATAGACATATAGATCCAATTTTTTACAAATATTCAACAGAATTCAGAATCAATGCACATTTAACATTACTAATTAGTATTACACATTTACAAATCAAATTTGTAATCACAATGAGATTATGAGACACATAGATAATTCATGATACAGTATACTCATGTTAGTCATAGATCAAGATGTCAATACTAAAGAGTCAACCATATTTCTCATTAAGTCATCAAAATCAAAATGTATTACATAGATGTCGGAATGCCACTGGCAAATGCTAAATATACCAATAGTAATAGTAAATACAAAAAAGGGTAGATCAAGATGGAAGAGTGAAGAGTCTCATCTATCAATAGTCCTCCTCCATGCCTGAATCAACAAACTCATCACTGCTCTCTTCTTCCTCCTTCTAGCATTGGATCATTAAGATCAGTGTTGAAAAACTCTCCAAAAAATTGTCGACTTTTCAAAAGTCGTGATTTTTTCCCTAAGTCGAAAAATCGGCTGGAAAAAATCGTGTTTTTCTAACTTTTCAAAAAGTCGTGACTTTTTCCAAAAAGTTGCAATGGCTAAATGGCAATTCTCGACTTTTTCCAAAAAGTTGCAATGGCTAAAATGGCAAGTCTCGACATTTTTGAAAAAGTCTTGACTTTTTTCAAAAAGTCCCAACTTTTTCCAAAATGTCTACATTTTTGCTAAAATGGCTAATTTTCAAAAAAATTGCTATTTTAGCCATTTTGTTGTATACTAACACCTTTCCTCTACCGTATAAATATTTCAAAACTTTGGTGTATTTGAAGATCAAGCCATGCAAGGATAATCTATACAAAATATGTATCCGTTTATCAAAGATCACAATGGTAATTAAATTACTTTTTTCACTACCAGGGATTTTTTTGAGCAAACATATTTTGAGTGATCATCATAACACATTGTCGGAAAAAGAGAGCAATGTTTCAAGTGGTAAATGAGTTAGGGCTAAATGTGAGGCTCATGTCGGAAATTCAATTTCGAAGGAGTGAAAAATACATCTATGATTGATCACCAATACAAAACAAGAAATACGTTTAATGGCTGACAACAAAATCAATAAAATATACCTTTCAAAAATTAGGTTTAATTCATAAGATGGAGGGACAAATAAAAAGCATTTATGAAAACCTTATATACACCTAATCATTGGAGTAGGGAAAAACATGAAGTATGAATGGAAAAATTGGGAAGAGAGCATTGATATTAGATAGCTAGATGCTAGTTTTCCTCGGATACATTTATATATGTGATGTCATGTTGGATTGGTTATCCACTTTTGAGTCCTTGATTGGACAACTATGATGTTTCATGATACAGTATCGATTTTGATGTATCATTTTACATCTGGCATGACTACATGATGATATATATATATCAATGCTTTTTCCATATTTATGTTCCAATTTGTTTATCTGATGTTATTGTTGCTTTAAATGTTTAAAATTCTGAAAAAAATGAATGTATTTTATATTTTTTAATGTTTGCCGACTTTTGCTGATTTTTCCTGATTTTTTCGTCGATGTTGCCGAGAAGTTGTGTTCGGGACCCTTGTCAACTTTTTGCCGATGCCAACTTTTTCAACATTGATTAAGATCCAGGTTGGCTAATGCCAACTCAATATTGCTGGCCAAACCCATATCATTAGGAAAGACATCCCACATCTTTGTCTTTCCCTTCACCCACTCCTTCCTCTTCCTGTAAATAATACAAAGGTTGGTGTGCACATACACCATCGTCTCTACTTTGGCCTGCTCTAGCCTGCTCTTCTTCAAACTGTACAAGTTGCCATATGTGCTCCAATTCCTCTCACAACTAGAGGATGATGTAACTTGAGAGATGATCCTAAAGGCTAGCTTCTATAGAAGAGGGCATGTTGCCCCATGAGTTGCCCACCAATTATAGGGATTTTTTAACTCCCCTGTCTCCAACCACATCATAGCCTCCAAATCTCCTAGTAGCAGTGGAAAACTCTACAAAGTCCTCCATCGCATAAAGTAAGTCTCTATCCTGAAATAGTCGCCAAAATGCTATCTTCCTCCCCTATGAAATCTCTCAATCCATGTGAGGAGGGACTCTATGCGAGGGCCCACCTTTGAGCCATTCCTAACTGTAGTACTTGGGGTTCAAGAAGTGGGCCAAGCAATGCAAAGGTGTGCAATTATTTTCCCACCTGGAGATAAGAATATCCTGAATGGTGGACCATAAGTTCTCTGCCAATGTATGATACTCGAGATACTCATTCTCCATAACAATGGTCCTCATGGACTCAATCATGGAATCCCACCCCTCATAAATATTTGCTAGGATGGGCTGCTCCGTGTCTGCAAAGCGCAACAAAGAATTGAGTGGTTCCATGATCTTAATGGTAAGATCCACCCTCTCCTACCAAACATCATCTAATACTGTGTCCACCTTTTTTGAAGCACTTTGATCCATCTTTCTCTAGAAAGACCAATACTATGAAATCACCATGGACTCAAGAGCGGTTTTAACCTCCCTCAACCTCTTGAGCATGATGAATGAGGAAGCAAACTGAATATCAACAATCTTCAGCAATGAAAGATGTGTGTACTCTTTGTAGATGGTGAGGGCATTTGTGTGGTTTTGTACAAAGTTACGGATATGCCGTGCATCCTCAATAATGTTGCCAATCCATGTGGAGAACAGGGAGACGCATGTATGCGTGCTGCATATAGCTCTTTATGGGCTCAAGTAGGCACCTCGAGCATGGTACTCGAGGATTGGCAACTATCTACGGGAGATGGGATTTCAACAGAGTAAGTCTGATCACAACCTGTACTTCTTGGCAAGTGAGGTGCTTCTCATACTGGTCCTATATGTGGATGATATCTTTATTACAGGAGATGAGAGGTTGATTGGAGACTGCAAGTCCAACCTTGCAGTGGAGTTTGAGATGAAAGACCTTGGATGATGCATTACTTTCTGGGCTTGGAGGTTTGGCAGAGAGATGGATGTTTCTTCATTGGACAGGAGAAGTATGCAGTAGAGATCTTGAAGAGATTCAGGATGGAGGACTGCAAGCCTATGGCCATACCTCTAGTTTCCAACTGGAGGAAGATTGATGCATCAGGGTCAGACGGATTTGATCCGACCTTGTATCGTCATCTTATCGGATCACTTATGCATCTGGTCAACACACGGCCAGACATCAGCTTTGCAGTCAAGTCTTTGAGTCAGTTCATGGTGGACCCTCGGAGAGTGCATTGGACGGCTGCGGAGCACATACTTCTCTACATCAAAGGTACAATGGAGTATGGATTGGTTCATGAGCGCAGGGGGAGTGCACAGTTAGCAGGATTCACGGATGATGATTGGGTAGGATGTGTAGAGGACCGCAAGAGTACTTCAGGGTGCTGCTTCAACATTGGATCAGGGGTTGTCTCTTGGTTTAGCAGGAAGCAAAAGTCAGTTGCATTGAGCTTGGCAGAGGCTGAGTACATGGCAGCTAGCATGGCTGCTTGTGAGGGTATGTGGCTGAGGAAGTTACTTGCAGGCTTGTTCGGGTTTGAACTAGAGGCAACAATAGTTCACTGTGACAATCAAAGTGGCATCAGGCTATCTGAGAATCGAGTGTTCCATGATCGGAGCAAACACATAGACATCAGGTACTGCAAGAGTACTTCAGGGTGCTGCTTTAGCATTGGATCAGTGGTTGTCTCTTGGTTCAGCAGGAAGCAGAAGTCAGTTGCATTGAGCTCAACAGAGGCTGAGTACATGGCAGCCAACATGGCTGCTTGTGAGGGTATGTGGATGAGGAAGTTACTTGCAGGGTTGTTCGAGTGTGAGCTAGAGGCTATAGTAGTTCACTGTGACAATTAGAGTGGCATCAGGCTATCTGAGAATCGAGTGTTTCATGACCGGAGCAAACACATAGACATCAGGTACCACTTCCTGAGAGATTGTGTTAAGGGAGGAACCATTCGGTTGGAGTACATACATATAGATGAGTAGGTGGCAAACATTTTCACCAAGGCACTTTGCAGACAGAGTTTTGTGAAGTTCAGGGATAAGTTGGGGTTGCTACCGAATCCCTTCCTCGTTGAGAGGGAGTGTAAACTAGCAGCAACAAGGCAGGTATTCCTGCATGCATGTGTCCTTGCATGCAAAAGATTTGAATTAGGAAACTAATTGTATTTAATTTCTTTTCCTAAGTTTTCTTTAGAAAATAAATGAAAGTGCTCTAAATTAACTTTAGTGAAACACTAGTTAAAGTGAAAGTGAAATTAGAGTTTTAGCTTTACCTAAAGTAATAAAAGAGAGATCAATCGGTGGAGAGGACACACAATTGCATTCTGACAGAGACGGAGGAAGATGTGTGAGAGAGAGAATTTTGGCGAAGAAGACAGAGGAGCACTAACTAGTGTTATCGGAACCGGACCGGAACCGGCAAAACCGGCCGGTCTGATCGGTTTACAGGGTTGGCCGGTCCGGTCAGCAAATTTTTTTGAAAAAACCGGATTTTTTTCCAGACCGGGTATGGAACCGGCCAAAACCGGCCGAACCGGTCAAAACCGGCTGAACCGGTCAAAACTGGCCAAAACCGGCCGAACCGGTCAAAACTGGCTGAACCAGCCGGTTTGGACTGGGGACTCAGGAAACTCAATTTAAAAAAAAAAACCAGAAAATAGACAATGTTAGTCAGACATACAATGCATTCCATCTATCCCCACTGTCTACTTTATTGACAAATGGTGCTGTGAGCGGGTCTTAATATCTTTGCCTACCGTGACTGGCATCAGTGCATTATTACTGCTTCTATAGTGTAATGCAAGTAATATAAGTTGTTAAAAGCCTGCTATTACCCTGTGTTATAGCAGATAACCTGTAAGTGCAGAGATGATTTATTCTTCTTACAAGTGGAAAGAAGAGTAGGCATGGAGCTACATTTGAAGATTGATCTGTCACTTCTCTGACCACAACTCGTTTAACAACCTTTGCCTTTGACATTCTTTCTGGCAGGGATTATTTCAAACGTTTGGTGTGATTACATATTGTTTTGAATTATATTCCAACTTGGTCAGATAGTAAAGGTGAATTGCACATCTCAGATGTTTCTGTATTTTAAATTTGAAGAGATTTCTAGGAATTTTATTCCCTTTTATTGCCATCGGAATATATATATAGTGATGACTGTTGCTAAATGACCATTTCAATGTGGGGTTTCATATATAGTTTGGAACACAAAATAAAAAAGACGATGTAGTCTGTTGTATGAGTTGTACATAAAGAATGCAAAATGCTACTTTTTACTTCATCAAGGAAAGAAGTAGCAAGTTTTTGGGCGGTGTATAAATAATTGCCTTGAACAAAACCAGCTTGCTTTTTGGTGCAAATTAATATTTGAAAAGATACATGTGCAGCTTTAGGCCGGCAATGTTCTCTGTTGAAAACGAAGTGCTATTACTGAGAGATCTTCGTTTTCTGTATAATGTTAAAACTTAAGATATGGTTTCTTGAAGTATACCTGTTTTCAAGGTTGTAAAATTACTTTTTAGTTTGAGACTTTACATCGTTTCCTAATCTGGGTTCCTTTATTTCCCAGCTGCGTCCCCCCATCCCCCCCAAAACATTGTCTATGCCCTGACTCAGAGATGTATTGCACTAGGTGCTATTTTGGATATTTGCACCCATATTTGCTATATATATGAGAAACTTTGCATATTTTTGTATTAATGGTCTGGATTCATATGTATGCACATGAAATGATGGATATATATATGTTTTTTACAAAATATGAATATTTTATGTATTTTTTAGTCAGCCGGTTTTTTACCCGGTTTTTTGCTGTTTCCGGTCCGGTTCACATTTTGGGCTTCGTCGGTTCGATGACCGGTCTGGTTCCGAGAACATTGGGCCACTAACTCAGGAAGGAAGCCCTAAATTACAGAGGAGAGAGTCAAGAGACTGGCAGAGGTACACCATACAGTAGTAGCAACAACAACATTGTACAATAAGGTCATACACCATACAACAACAAGTTGCCTTGGGAACCATGCCATCTCACAGATCTTTTTTAGTGATTTTTGGGTGTTTCGATTTTTCCATCTAGGGCATAAATGTATTTTTTTGATATTGTAAAAGCTCTGTATTTTCTTAATAAAATATCCTCTCATACTGCTGCACCGGTTTTCCCATCTTGGGTTTTGTCCAGGGGTTTCTACCAAAAAAGACAGTGTCGTTTCTATTGAGAAGGGATTGATGTTGTAAATGGTTCTCAGTTTTATATTCCACTGCATACTGTAAAGAAGTTCATGTGGTTATTTCTGTTAAATTTAAATATACTGTTTTAGACCTAGTTGTGCTTTAAAGGAAAATTTACAAAGACTTGAACTGCTTGTGGACTGTATACTGTGAATTCAACTTCACCCTCGGACTGTGTGTTCAACCTTAGACTCGGGCATAGCCAAAACCAGACTTTATGCTGAGGAAGAAACCCTAAATACTATCAAACTGTGGAAAGCTCGGTTTTGTGGAAGGACCTCAAACCAAGGTCAGACTTGGGTCTGTGTTTACATTGCAAAAACTCAGACTGGTTAAGATTTTAAAACTTGGACTGTGTGCTTAGAAGAGACCCCGAAACAAGTTTGACCTCGGACGGTGTAAGAGTCAACAACTTGACTGTGGAAGAAGCCGTGACTAGCAGCTCACTAGTCATACCCCAGGGAAGTCCAAAACTGGACTGCATATGTGCTCTGTATGAACAGTAATTACACCAAGAAAATAATTCTTCTCCTTGTAAAATATTCGAGACTGTTTGCTACGTCAGTTCGAATTTCCTCCGTCTCCACTCAACACAAGCAGCTTTCACCATCAAGAATTCGGGACTGTGTATGTGCTACAATCACCTCAGTCCACCGGGTTAGTTCATTTCTTCATCTTTATTTTTTTTTAATGTGAGTGGAAGTGACTTGTGCTTATACTCCTTCATTTTGTCCACATCCTTGAATTTAGGCCGACTTGTAGGTTAAGGGAGGTAAGTAAGTTTAGGTTTGTTTTTTTATTTTTGTTTTTGACCCATGACTTCTTCAAAAGTCAACCTTAGGGTTTTCCCACAAATAACTTAGGTCACCACATAATAGTAGAGTCTAGACATTAGGGTTTTGTTGACCATACTCTATCAAGTTCACCACAAGACATCTTCAATGGTCATCATGTCACCCAGAACAAGGGTATGCTCCACACCATTAAGCCATCCAAAGATGTTATGTACTATGATCATCACCACCAAGGCTACCATCATCAATATTACATGTGTGTGGGATCAAACATCATCTTAATCATTTCTTCATGGGTACAGAGATCAATAGTCATGTGTATGCACATGACCTCAAGACCAAGGCATATGTGCCATAGGGCATCATCATGACCATATCAACCCACAACATGCAAGCAAGTGTGTCCAAGTGCCATCACATCACCATATAAGTGGGTGCCAAGCCTTTTTCATGCCTTAGGACCATCTCCAAGCGTTCCAAGACCCCATGACCAAATCATCTCCTTTAAGGGTATAAGGACAATTAATTCACCAAGTGTGGGTCCAAGGACTTCTTCGAAGGCTTCTTCATCAAGCAAGAGGCTTCATGGACTTCTTCAATCACCTCAACCACATAAGAGGACCTCCAGGTGTCAAGATCCATCATGCCACCTCCTGTGGGGCTGCCAAGACTTCTCCTAGGGTACTATGACCCCATCAAAGCATAAATGACCACATAATGGGTCATTAATTCTTCTTCAACCCATTAAGGGCTTCTCCATCGTTCACAAGGGCTTCAACACCATAACAAAGGATTTCATCATCATTAGCAGGGTCTTCAGTATCATCTACGAGGAGTGGCTCCAAGATCCAATCTTGTGGGTTCAAGGACCTTACTGGACTTCACAAGGTGCTGCAAAGCACAACTCATCTCTGTATGGGCTTCACACTGCAAGAGGGACTTGGTGGCATCAATGACTACCTGAGGGGCCACTACAAGTCCCATGTTGGCCTCAATGACAATTTAATCAACAATCTCCCCCTTTGTCATTGATGACAACAACTCATGCTCCCCCTGCGAGCATGCTCCCCTTTTGTCTTCATCTCCCCCCCTTTGGCATCAATGGCAAAGGGTGACCACATATCTGTATCTGAAGGTATCGATCTTTGGCATCAATGGCAAAGGGTGACCACATATCTGTATCTGAAGGTACCGATCATTGCTCCCCTTGTCAACATGCACGATCCTAGGACCTGTCTGTATGCTTGGAGTAGCCATCATTTCTCCTTTGAGTTCATCCTCCAACCTTATGAACTCAAGGTGTGCTAAGGTCTTTGAGAGACCTTAAGCTTGGCTTGCCATATGGCAACCATTCTCCCTGCACTGATCAACCTCTCCTATATGTAATTGCTTGGTCTTCTTTATCCATGCTTGCTTCTTGGAATTTTTCCTTTCAACATTTGTTCCTTCATCTTTATTGGCTTTCTTTGTTGAGCTGTATGAGAAACTTCCCATGGATTGTTTCCATGTATTTCAACAGTCTTGAGCTTTGTGCCCAAAGCCACTACAACTATAACACCTCATAGTACGACAATATGCAACATTGTGACAACATGGTTGCATGTCAAAACCTAATTGAGCTGTTTGAGCTTCCAACACTTCTTTGATAAACTTCATTCCTCCATACTTGAGAGTGTCCTTGACTGTGGGCCTTTGTCTTCTGATCTTCAAACCTTTATGTATTGGGCTTCTTTCAAGGTTCACTGGTTCTTCTTGTTGATGTGTATGAAGGACGACTCCTTGTATGCTCTGGATCTCTATGGCTTTGTCCGATTAGTTGTTCATATCTAGAAAGGGATTGTGTGACTAGTTAATTATTGAGTGACTAGTTAATTAGTCTTCATTCAATTAACCTCCCAAACGACAAAAATCCAGTGTCGTGTTTTGCTTCATGTGGGGAATTTCACTAAGAAGGCGGGAACAACTAGAAAGTGACCACGGGGCCCTGTCAGGCTACACCCTCGTTTGGTGTAGTGTTGGACACACCCCCGTGACTCCATCTCGCCCACATCTTCTTGAGTGGAGCCACACTTAGTGAGTCTGGACATATTCCATGTACCATTTGGTATATCGGGAATCCCCCTCTTGCTTAATCAACTCATCTTGCAATAATATAAAACTGACCAAGAGCACTTGCAACACATTTTCAGCACTACAACAACATTTTCAATTTCTACTCCATTTTCAGCACTACAACAACATTTTCAATTTCTACTCCATTGTCAGCATTGATCCATTTGCTTTTTATCTTGCAATCTTTTATTTATGTGTTGAGATGATTCATATGCTGTTGTGATTAAATACATTATTGCAATCTCTTGTTTCAGTCTTTTTTTTCCATAAAACTCCTAAAAACAACTTACTCATTCACCATCACTAAACAACCTAATCGGCCTTAGTAATTCTTAGGGTCTACCTCCCTTGGTTTTGTTAGGAGTTTACCTAAATGTAGGAGTCAAGATCAAGTGACAATACTTGACTTGAGACTTGCCTCCAAGGACACACCTAGTGGCTTGAAGATTTCTGCCACGCTAATCCCGAGGAGCGTGAAGAGCGGCAACAAGGCTATAGTTGAACAACACTTTCCACATTTGCATAACACAATGAGGACAATCTTCTTTCTAAGTAGATATGAACTGATGCTATACCAATTGATATGGTATGATGCAATTATGTGGGATATGTATAGCTAGTGCCTCAAATTTTAATATCTCAATGTGCAAAGTTGGACTTTAGTAGAGTAGCTACGATATTGTTATGTTTGTAGGATCCAAAAACAGCCCAGTTAATATATATATAAAGGAACCTTGAGTCTCATGTGGTGCAGAAGTGCAATGCAAATGATTAAGTTTTGAATATTTATCTCTTTTCCTTTTTAGTGCATTGTTGCTTGTTTATTTGGCATCATGAAGAATCTTTTCAGATCCTATCAATCACAGTCATTCACTTCATGGTAACATTTAGTGATATTTGATCAAAATAACCCAGCTAGCTCACACAACAACCAATCCATTCACTGGCAGTCTTCAAAATAGCATCTTAGTTAAGATTTTACTAAAGTGGGGGACCTGGAGCTCTTTTCCATCACGTTATAAATTTAAGGATTGAAAGTTGTGTTTACAGTTAAGCACATAAATAAGTTTGTGTTTTTGGACAGACTGAATGTAAACAATGGCGATTAACAATGCTTAATCAGCTGCTTATGCATGTAACTGCAATGTGGTTTATCATATCCTAAACTGTGAAGCTAGAGAGGCATGTAAAAAATAACTACTTCCCTTCTATATGCTGAGCCCTTATTCCACAATCCTGCTGATGATTGTTAGAACATTTTTCTGATAGTTGCAGGAGAATGTCCTTATTTGACTGAAATAAAACTGAACAGACTTTCCTGTCAATAATGTGGTTAGGTGGGAATGCGCATGCCTTCAAGAAGAGAAGATCCTTTTGTAACTGATGCAACAATATTTTTATGTCAACAGATTCAGTGTTTAAAAAAAACTTGTTTATACTTTTCTTGGGTTCATGGTTGGTATTTTTTTAAAAACCCTGGAAAGAATGTATAATTGCCAAAGAAATAAAGAGAGTGAAGATGACTCATACATCATATGCTGACAAGTTTCAGGTGGATTTGAACCGGGCTGGTGTGCCTTTGCTGGAGATTGTTTCAGAACCTGATATGAGAAGTGGGGTCGAAGCTGCAGAATATGCTGCAGAGTTGCAAAGGCTGGTACGCTATTTGGGTGTAAGCAATGGTAACATGCAAGAAGGGTCACTGCGATGTGACGTAAATGTGTCTGTCCGGCCGAAAGGGGAACTGCCATTTGGAACTAAGGTAAGATATTGTGTCTTTAAGAGATTATGATTTCATTTATAAACACTAGTTGGATGGAGAATGCAGCTGATTCTTAGCCTCGACACTGTATAGTTTTCATGATAGCTACCACATAATAAAGTTTGTAACCATTGGGTAAGTGAGCCCTTTATCATCCAATTTATAAGCTTATTAGTGGACACAACTAAAATTAGATTTTGCACTCAGTTTTATTGTACTTCGTAAACATGATTACTTGGTTCATTGCATGTGTTTTGCTGGACAATATTACCAAACAATCATATGATTCTGATTGTTTTAGCCATAGGACCTTAAGGTTCACATCTGGTTTCTTAATTTCTGAGGGTTAAGTGCTCTTATTTCAGTGCGTTATTTCAGGGTTAAATGATCTTCAAATTCTGGGTAACTCTAGTGGGAAGTCTGACTTGTATATTGTATTGTTAGGCAATCCCCTATGATATTTTGGTTTATCTCAGGTTTACGTTAATTCTATGTATACACTTCAGCAGAGAGTATTCTTACTCAGGAATTCAGCTAGTATAAGATGAACTAGATTGCAACCAAATACCACAAACCCACCATCTGCCAGCAGCTTAAATTGGATAACTAAATAAGATCAGATGGCCATGCACATCTTATAGTATATATCAGTGCCACTATCATGTGCCTTGTGATTGCACAAATTAACATCCTTCCGAAAGGTCACGAAGGCCGGTGTTAAGATTGACAACTAATCAGGAGATGCACCCACTGTCACCACAATGCACTCTCCATTCTCTTTAGGCCTGCTCCTTTGGCCACAGGAGGCTTCCTAAAATTGTATAGGAGTAGCATTGTGAATCACAACAGCGAGAAACAATTATACTTTTAATGATAAATGCTTATATTAGATCAGTAAACCAGTGCCTTATGGAGTCAATAAGATATTCAATAATCATTCTTACCACTAAGGAGGTCAGGAGCAATATGACTTGGTGCTATCTTGACACTAGGATGTATCAATGAACTGCAATATAAAACCAGCACCAACTCCTTGAATGGAATTTTGAATCAAACCCTTGAAAGATCCCCAATAGATACCTCTTACCTCTCACGAACCAACGTTAGACTTGTATCCTCTTAGGGTACCTTAGGTTGGCAATGCTTACTGCAATTTATGGCTGCTGAAACAATTTCAGATCTGTACCAGCTTTGTAAGATAATGAAGTTACTTGATTCAACATTGTGAAAACCCCCTAGGGGTACCCAACAATGCTTTGAGATGATGTATAAACCTCTTGCAGCCCCTAGGGCTTGACTTTAGTCCCTGCGAAAATATACCAGACCTGTGCTATGTTAAATTTTCTTTTTCCAGGCCTATACAAATATTTCCTAGTGATTTCCTTACTAAAAATGAACTTTTACAGCTCACTGAATAATTTGTACTGCTGGAATGTTTTAACATAAATTTATAGCAGAAGCAAAATATAGAAAACAGTTCTAAACATATGCACAATTTTCTGTCCTTCAAATCAGTTTTTCATTTTATAATTTCCAAGCTTACAAGGGCTCTCTTATTGGGAAAATGACCCTGTGAAAATACACAACAAACTTGGTAAATTCTGCCCCATTGAAAACAAACTCCAACTGCAAAACTGCCCTGGACTCAGCAAAAACCCAGCAAAAAAATGCAACAATATGTTGTCCTCTACGGCCTCTACAACTGTACAGATTCATACTGTCCGCTCCGTATGATCTGATAAATACGATTGTACAGATCCGTACAACTATATGGATTTATGTATGGTCTGATCTGTACACATGTACAGATCCGTATGGTGAACCAAAACATTAACTCTGATGGCTGAGATTAGATCTCTCTCACTTGAGATTTATTTAAATAACTTAAGTGACTATTGCCCAAAACTTAGGCACTTTATTAAATTAACCCTCAATTAATCTAAAAAGACATTCACTTTACTAATTGACTTTAATAAAGTGAATTTCCAAAGTTCCTGAGAGGTATTAGTGATGATTCCATAAGTAAGACACTAACTCATGGAAACTCCTGTTCGAGCTACAAACATCAACACGCTAGGGCTACCCAACTGCTAATGTTGTTGTAGTAGTTGCGTGAGGCATCACCTCACAGGTCGACCCAAGAAGAATAAAATTAAAATATATATTTAATTTTATTGTTGCACAAACAAGAAGTCGGCCCTAGTTAAGCAGTTAAGTCGACCCCAACTTAAAATTAGATTTCCAGCAAGTTAATGTATATATAAAGGGCACCTCACCTCATTTGAACACACAACATTCAAGAAAGTTCGCTCTAGCTAAGGAAGTTCGCTATTGCAGCTAGGAAGAGAGTTTTCTAGTGTTCTCCACTTTGGAGAAGTTTATTTCTTGTCTTTCTTGGGTTTGTGCTACTACTATCTGGATGCACTTCTATTTTTGAATGATTTATCCCTATTGGAAGGTGCGAGCTCGGGGGAGAAAATATCTTTGTCTATGGTTGGGAGATGATTTCTTATCATCATGGTTAAACAAGCTCCATAATGTTGTGTTTCTGTGCTTTGTCATTATTTTAGTGATCTTGGTTTTACAGTTATTAAAATTCTAACATGGTATCAAAGCAGTGCTAAAAGAAGTCATTGCCAGAGAATACGACTCCACAATTTGGAGTGATTTCCACCTTAGATAATTTGAAAAGGAGCATAGAGCAGCTCTTCGTCTTAGGGCGCATCTTTTTGTGGAGGCCAAATTCAGTTTTGATGGAAGTTCAATTTTTGACCTAATACTGTCGAGATCAAGACCTAGGGCTCCTTGAATCTATCCCTTTTGTCCACAACTTTGGCTTGATCTTACCTTGCTCCAACTTGCCTTGGTAGGGCACAACTATCTATGGAAGCAGATTTCAGATCCATAAATTTTCATTTTTGACCTATTCTCTACTGGAATCGGGAAACCAGGGTTTCTAGTTTTTAACTGTTCCGTCCATAGATCTGGAAGAAAAGAAGGCATATCTAACTCGCCTTGATAGGGCGCATCTCCCTATGGAATCAGTTTTGCAAGTATTCACACTTCAAATTTGACCTAGCTCTTGCTAGGGTTTCTGAAGCAGTTTTTTAGGTTGTAGTCAAGAAGATCAACATGAAGGTTGAACATACACTTGACGGGGTTCCCAAGTCTAAGGTTCTCGTTCAGATTGTTGATTAAGAGATTCTGGAACAAATGAAGAAGAAGGATCTCTCTTGCTTCAGATGTCAGAAGGTCGGTCACTATGCTGTACAATGACATGATTTAAACAAAAATAATGATGATCGTATGGAGTTCTTCTTCTAGTATTGCCTATGCTGAGGTGATGATATGAAGATCTAGATTGCAATGGACTCTCGCCAAGAAGATGAAGATTAGAAGACTCTCATGGTTTCTTTAAGGAGGCAGTGGGAGCCCATCCACAAAACTATAAAAGGTAAGTATTTGATTTTATAAGCTCTGGTAGACTACATTTGGTTGTTTTTTGGATATGTTTTATGCATATCTATATTCCTAGATTTAGGAAGTTGCTGAGCATGTGATATAGTTCTTTTTTGATGTATAGCAGGCTCATGTAGTATGTGTACATGACTGTTAAATAGCCCGCAATTATACACAACATCCCTTGAACCCATTGTGAGTACCCACAATCCACTGAGAAGGGGGGGGGGTGAATCTGTGGACTCAAGAAAATTAACAACTTTGTAAAAGAGTCAACTATACCTTTTGACTTTTGGTAATTACTTCTTTCAGTAGTTTACTAAGATCTTTTTATCATGTTCAGTAAACAGTCATATACATTGGTAAACATCAAGATTCTCATAAAAAATAAAACTTATATTTATATCCGAAATTTTACAAGAAATGTTTGGAGGTGCTTCAACACCTTGAGAGTCTTACAACCTCTGGTTTATCAGCTTTAGCTGAAAGGGTGCTACAACACCCTAGGAAAGCTACAACTTGCCAAAGGACAAATATGTCCTTCCCTTGCTCCACCCAACCACCCTCGGAATGAAATAGTACTTAACTGCTAGTTGCAATTATTTTCTCAAATAGTCCTCAGACTGTCCTACCTTGAATTCACTTGATCTAACCTGGAACAAGCTTCGAGTGCTTCACTTGATTAGACTTCAAGTACTTCACAATTAGAGCTTGGATTGTCTTTTGCTAGAATTGATCAACTACAGATTATGGCAAACTTTCAGAACTTTGAATTCATATCGTTTGATTAGACCTTCGTCAACCCTTAACTGTGACGATCTTCAAATCAACTGGACCCCGATTCACTTCTTCTGATGCTGATCAGACTTGTGATCAACTCGGACTGCTCACAAGTTCAGATTGTGGTTGCTTAATGGAACTCTGATAAAAACCTGAATGAAAAAATGCTCACCAACTGGGACTCCTTCACAGTCACCTTCAGACCTGTTCTTTACTTCAACAAACAGGAAAAACAGAAAACTTGGATCTGCTCAGCTCTGTAGACTGTTCCTCGGCTACTGCTGCTGCTCGACCCCTTCAGACTGCTCCTCGGCCCCTTCAGACTGCTCCTCGCCCCCCCTTTCTCCTCTGCCATAGAGAAACTCGCACACTTCTCTTTTCACAATTTTGAATGAAGTGTCATGGGTTATTTATACTAGTTTCCTGTGGATTTTACTGAGGCGACCTGATATTATTTTATTTTTATTTTTATTTAATGATTATCAAATCATCATCTAAGACAGCTGAGCCGACTTGCAAGGGTTTTTATTTCTTTTTATATATTTTTAATGCAAAGCATGAGGGCTGGCCAACTTAACATATGAGGGGCTGCTTGGTAACTCCGATGGCATGGGGGGTTCCTCAATGACATGGGATCTAGCCACGTTGGATGGAGCTCAAAGGCTTACTTGACATCAATGCCAACACAAATGCCAACAATCTTCCCCTTTGGCATTGATGGCAACATTAAGTAAAACAGGCTCCCCCTCACAAGAAGCTCCCCCTGTCATACTGATCTAATTCTTCTTGTTTTACTTGCTCTAATCCTCCCCCTTTGACATCAATGACAAAGCTGCTACTGATCTCCTTCTGACAGGCACTGATACTATATGTTGGTTGCTACTTAATAAGCCTTCAATTTAAGCTTCAATATATAATTTTGCCTAAGCACAAAACATCATCATTGATGCTGTCACCGTCTTCAAGTTTAGTCTTAACTGATTTCTTCAGTAGGAGTTGTATTCGACCTCTTCATGTCGTAATTCTTGAGTGCCTTTCACACATCATCTAAACTTATGGTAGTATGACTGTCTTTTAATTCATGAGTACCATTTAACCCGAACTTTTTATTATCTTAGGATGACCGTCTTAATCTTGATAGGATCCAAATATCTGATTTTACTCTCCTTCGAACTTCAACTTTTCTTTAACTTCAAATGAGTAACCTTGTCTTCCTCCCCCTTTTTGGCTGTTGATTCAAGTCCTGAACCTGCTATCTGTGGCTGCCTTGGGTGCTTAGACTTTAGCACCCTCCTTAAACCATGTGAAAAGACGTTCAATATTGAAGGGAGATAACTCCCAGCTTCTGCCTTAGATAATCGAAGGCATCTTTGGGCAGAGGTTTGGTAAAGATGTCAGCTACTGGTTCCTTTGTATTCACATATTCCAATTTCACCTATTGTTCATTAACTTGTTCTCAAAGAAAATGATACTTGATAGGTATATGCTTGGTCTTGGAGTGCAAGACCGGATTCTTAGATATGCTGATGGCACTCGTATTGTCACATTAGATTGGTATAGGCTGATTGTATTCGACTTGAACTTCTTTTAATGATTGCTTCATCCACAATACCTGAGTGCAACACTCAGCTGCTGCTATATATTCGGTTTGAGTAGTAGACAAGGAAATGAATGACTGCTTTCTGCTTGACCATGCTACCAGGCATTCTTCTAAGAAGAATGCATACCCGCTAGTGATTTTCCTGTCATCTAGACTGCCTGCCCAATTTGCATCAGTATAAGCTATAAGGTTAGACTTCTGATTTTTTGGATACCAGAGTCCAAACTCAGCTGTACCTTTGAGAGATCTGAAGATTCTCTTGACAGCCAGTACATGTGAAGTTTTTGGGCAAGACTGGAATCTTGCTACCATACCAACAACTTGCATGATGTCAGGTCTTGAAGCAGTTAATCATAACAGGCTGGCTATCATAGATCGATAGTGTGAAACATCAACTAATGGTGCATCATCATCTTTACTGAGCCTGCAACTAGTTGTCATAGGTGTACTTACAGGGGCACACTCATCCATTCTAATTTTTTTTAGTATTTCTTGTAGATACTTGGATTGAGATATAAAAATCCCCTTAGATGTTTGAGAGATCTGAAGTCCAAGGAAGAAGGACAGTTCTCCAATCATAGACATTTCAAATTCTCGTGCCATGACCTCAACAAACTCATGACTCAGTTTATCATGATTGCAACCAAAGATAAGATCATCAACACAGACCACAATAATCAGAAGTTCATCTTTCTCTAGTTTGAAATAAATATTACCGTTTGCATTGCCTCTTTTGAAACCCTGTTGAATAAGATAGTTGCGCAACTGAGCATACCAAGCTCTCAGAGCTTGCTTAAGCCCATAAAGGGCCTTCTTAACTTCCAAACATAATCTTCTTTTCCAGGTTGTTTGAAACCCTCAGGTTGTTCAACGTAGACTTATTTATTTAGTTCATTGTTCAAAAAGGTAGATTTTACATCCAGTTGATATACCTTGAAATTTTTAAAACAGGAGTATGCAAGGTACATTCTGATAGCTTCCATGCAAGGAACTGGGGCAAAAGTTTCATCAAAGTCCACTCCTTCAATCTGAGCATAACCTTTGCATACAAGTCTAGCTTTATTCTTGACTATCTTGCCTTCTTCATTTATCTTGTTTTTGAACAGCCACTTGGTGCCAATTATATTTTTGTCCTTTGGTCTAGGAATCAACTCCCAGGTTCCACTTTTCTTAATTTGATTGAGTTCATCACTCATTTCCTTTGCCCATGATTCATCTGTATGTGCTTCGGTGAAGGTTTTGCTCTCAATGGTTGATAGTAGGGCAAGATCTCTTCTTCTTGGTGTTTTTCTGAGTTGAATTCCATCTTCAATATCTCCTATGATGAGATCATCAGGATGATCTCTCTTAACTGACTTGACTAAAGGTTTATTCGATGCTGATCTTCTGCCAGTTGTTATGGATGCAAGTTCTTCTTCATCTTGTTTCCTGTCATGTTCTTCATTCTGATTTTCTGCTTCATCCTTCACTGATTCTGCTTCTTGATTGAATGTATCTTCTACTTCAATTTCACTTAGCTCTTTACTGTATTTAGGTAGTTCCTCATCTACTTTAACATCTATGCTTTCAACAATCCTCCTCAGCCTCTTGTTATAGCATTTGTATGCTTTCTTACTTGTAGAGTACCCAAGAAATATTCATTTGTCAGATTTGGAGTTAAGTTTTCCAAGGTTATCATCATTGATCTTGATGTAACACAAATACCTTAAAATATCCAACTGAAGCAGGTCTACCTTTCCACAGCTCATACGGTGTTTTATCACTGTTGACTTTCAGTTGGGATTGGTTTAGAATGTATACTGCTGTTGCTATTGCTTCCCTCCAGAAGGTATCTGCAATGTTGGCCTTGAGAAGCATAGTTCTGGCTGTTTCTTGGACAGTTCTATTCTTCCTTTTTGAGACTCCATTTTGTTGTGGAGTTTTTGCTGTACAGAACTGCCTTTGGATTCCATGACTTTCACAAAACTGATTGAACTCATTGGATGTGAACTCACTTCCGTTATCAGATCTTAAGCACTTGATCTTGTGACCACTTTCATTTTCTACCAAGGCTTTGAAGATTTTGAATTTGTCAAATGCTTCTGATTTTTCCCTAAGGAAAGTTACCCATACCATTCTTGTAAAATCATCTATGAGCAGCATGAAGTACCTTTCTCCTTGCAAGGATTGGGTTCGAGCAGGTCCACATAGATATGTATGAATCGGTTCCAAAGGTTTTGAGGTTGAGGGTTGTTCCTTCCTTTTGAAACTTGCGCTAATTTGCTTTCCATGTTGACACGAGTCACATAAACTTGGTGTTGGTTTGGATAGCTTGGGTAAACCTCTAACTACCTCTGTTCTACTGATTTTGACTAGATTTTCAAAGTTTAGATGTCCCAATCTTTTGTGCCATAACCAATTCTCATTAGTGCGACCAACATAACAATTTTCTCCCTGGATCTCTTCTAAAATGTGTACATTTCCGGGAGTTCTGGTTCCTCTTCCAACGATTCTTTTTGATCCATTCCTTCGAATCTCACAACCATGAGCATTAAAGACAATATTGTAGTCAGAATCACATATCTGTCCTACACTCAACAGATCATGTTTTAATCCCTGCACATATAACACATTTTGTGCCTTTGCTCTTCCTTTTAGAGCAACAGTCCCTTTGCCGATTATTCTAGCTGTGCCATCATCACCAAATGACACATCTCCACTTTTTCCTTTGTTCAAAGAGATAAATTTCCTTTTGTCACCAGTCATATGCCTGGTGCAACCGCTGTCAATATACCATTGATCTTCGTCCTTTTGAGCATAAAGGGCTATCCCACAAAAGTCATGAGACCTTTCTTCATCTTGATAAGAACTTTTCTTCAATCGACAGTCTTGTGTTGAATGTCCAAAATTATTACATGTTGTGCACTCATCTTCATATTTGTTAAGTTTTGAGAAAGGATTTTTATTTGAAGGATCATACCTGTTGTGACTCCTGATTTGATTCAAATTTGTATTGGTTGTCCTAGCAATAATTCTCCTTATCGGTGCCTTACAGTTAGCTGCCATGTGATCAAAATTATTACAGGTATAGCAGTTCCCATAGAACAAATTTGGATATTTTTGTCCTCTAGTATAGTTTTGATTGTTTGTAAAAGATGCTGGATACCTCTGTCCTCTAGCAGAGTTCTGATTGTTTGACTTTGCAGTGATTGGTCTCCAAAGATTATTTGGGACAGATTGGTACCTTCTAGCTTCACCATTATTTTTTACCGTATCGGTATAACTCTATGAGGTGTTTATGTCCATGTTTTTGAGGCTGCTAATCTCCTTGATCAGTTCTTCACTTTCTTTTTCCTGGTCTATGAGCAGTTTAGGGGCTTCTTCCAATGGTTGCCTGATCTTTCTCAACTCTGTCCTGTATTTGACCAACTTGTCCCTCATGCTTCGAACTTCTTGGTCTTTAGAGCATTCAACCTTTGATTCTTCAAAACCAATCCCACTTTTATCTCCAAAGTCTCTTTGTTGGTGGATTAGATTGTTCAAGTCGACTGAGCTTTTTTCAAACTTTCTAGTGAGCATGTCTGACTTCTTCAGCTGTTCTTGTAGATCATCGATTTCATTTTCCTTCTTCTTTAGGTCCTCTTTCAGGTCCTTGGCTAACTGTCTTTTGGCTGTGACATATTCTCTTGTCTGCTTCTTGTTAATATCCCTCAAGTTTTCTATTTCTTCTAGGGTTGCTACTAATTTGGCCTCAAGATCAACTACAGTTGTTTCTTCATTTGATTCTTCATGATGATGTTGATTTTCCATTGCAAGAAACAAAATTTCATTTTTGTCAAGGTCTGAGTTTTCGTCATCTTCATCAAAGTCTGATACTTCATCATCAGCCTTAGAATATAGATTTTGCTTCTTCATCATTCTACCTTTGAATTGATACTTATTTTGATTAGTCATACCTCTGTCTCCTTTGTGTGGGCACTTGGCAGCAAAGTGTCGTATTTTTCCACAGTTGAAGCACTTCAAAGGGAGCCTACCCTTATATCTACCAGTGCCTCTAGGAAGTTTGTTAACAAAGTTTGCCATCTCCTCATCTGAGACATCTTCAAGATCACCAGATAATTGATCCTTCCTGTCCTGCTCATTCTTCGTTGCAACTTTAAAGGATGCTTCTTTAGGCTTAGAGTCTTCAATCCTCATTTCATAGGCCGTGAGTATCCCTGTTAGAATAATCAACCCATAGTTACCCATATTTGACATTAATTAATCATTTTTGTCTTATTCCTAGATTCCTAGATTCCTCTCTATGCTAGTTGACTTCCACATGCACCTAGAAGTCAATACTCGCTAAACTGGGTCATGGAGCGCTTTGTAATCATCCTGGAAACATATTTAGTATGTCTGCTTTTATTCCTGGTTCCTAAAAGCGCAGTTTTGCTTTTTCTTGAAAGTTGCCTTGCTTTTTAACAGTTTTAAGGCAAAAAGGAAAAGCTAGTCTAGGAGTAACTGCCTTGATTTTTGCCCACATCATCCTCCTTCCTTTTCTCCAAACAAAAGCATGGATCTGATCTCTTTCCATCACTTATTAGCTGGCCTATATGATTTAGCCAATTCGTGAGCATCTTCATAGACTTGGAAAGTCTTTCTTGCACCTATGGGGGATTTGACTAGTTTTCGTAAGCCTGCTTTTTGACCAATTCAAATGGCAACCTTGTGCTTTCGAATCTCTGATGTAATTATATATTTGAGCCATAGTTTTAAAAATTGGAATCGGAATCGGAATTGGTCGAGGGTCAACTTGGAATCGGAATCGGAATCGGTAATGAATTGGTCATAAATCGGCCGATTTGAATTTAATGAATCGGTTTGCTAAAAAATACATCAAATATTTAATTTTTAAAGAAAAACAACATTTTCAAGATTATAATCCATGATTCCAAGGCATTGAAGACAAAATAACCAAAATATGCTCATGTATATACCATATAAGGGTCAATATATCAAAATGGCACAAAGTGTACTGTAATCTGGAGTCTGTGACTGTACTCTGTGCAATACATAAATGATAATACATGTAACATATCTAGGATACTAGAACAAAATACATAATCCATGAGGCCTAGGCAGCTAGGCCCTATATAGTAAAGGCTATATGGCCTGGAGAGTCCAAAAAACATGCTACATAATCAACTACATAATGATAATACATCATCAATGATCATCATCAAACTCAGCACCACTGCTAGAACTAGAACTAGAAGAAGAACTAGAAGGACTGGCAAATGCATCATGATCTGGCTCAGTCTCGGGCTTCCCAGGATCAAAGTCATTTGTTAATGAAGTAGTAGTACTGGCTGAATGTCGACGTTGTCGACGACTATAAGTACGAGGTCCTGATCGACTAGTGCCCGCCATGCCTGGCATTGCTCTCTCAGCATCTACACCTGTATGAACTGATGGCATCGACAGTAAAGGATCTGTATCCAACGGAACATCCAGCAAGTCCTCCAGCTCAACATCTATGTCATCACACCAAACTCTGGCGGTTGGGTCTCCACTACCCAATCTGAGTTTGGATCTATATCATCCAACACAATGGGATCAGTATCAGGTCTTTTGCTCATCAATTGGTTGTGCCTGAGTCGGAGGTTGTACTGCACAAAGACTAGATCATTTAACCGTTTTTGCTCTAAACGGTTTCTCTTCTTTGTGTGAATCCGCTCAAACAAAGACCAATTGAGCTCACACCCAGAAGAGCTGCAGGTTTGACTCAGGACCTGAATTGCAAACCTTTGCAATAGTTTAGTATGGTTACCAAATGCCTGCCACCATTGTGCTGCAAATGTGAAGAGTCAAGGTAGTTAATAACTTAATTCAACAATTTCGATTGTAAATTTGGCTAAGAATTGCAGTATTTAGTATTTACTATTTACAATTTAAGAATTGTGGTTTAAACTTTAAACTTTAAAAACATAAGTTAATCAAACAATGGAAATGTTTACTTGGTTGGTCATCCTCTCTTGAAATCTTAGCAACATTATTGGCAAAGGTACCTGTGGCGGCGGTGAAAGAGTTGATTTGTCGATGTATCTCCAATTGGTCCTCCTCATTTGGGACTATGCGCTCAAGGCAAGAATACAATCCATCTGCTACCTCCCCAGTCGGATCTGGATCAATATGCACTCTATACTGATACCTTGGGTTAAGAAAATACCCAGCTGCATGTATAGGGCAATGGAGTTGATTGTTCCATTTCCCATCAATGATCTCCCAAATAGGCCCATACTTAGCCACTCTATCTTTGTATGCTGCCTTTATCTGCTCCTTTGCTTGATCCATAGCTTCATAAATGTAGCCCATGGCCAATTTTTCCCCATCAACCAACCGCAACACCTTAACAAGTGGCTCAGTAATTGCCACAACCTCTGCTACTCTTTTCCAAAATGAAGGGCTTTTAATTCTTTTCTTGGTGTCTTTTCCATCTCGTTTGAGGGCTCATTGGGATGAATTCCATTCATCACTTGAAAACATTTTCTCCAAGTTCTGTGCTTGGGAAAGGAGAGATTGCAACGTAAGGAAGTGAGTTGCAAATCTAGTAACTGCAGGCCTAACAAGCTCCCTGCCATGTGTGTGTCTCCTCATCAAGCTCAATACCCAACCGTGGTTGTAGATGTATTTGGTGATGCTTTGTCATGCTCTATAGTGTCCTTGATCCAATCTTGTTTGCATATGTCCTCAAGCATGAGGTCTATGCAATGTGCCGCACATGGAGTCCAGAATATGGTTTTATGTTTTTCCTCTTAACATCTTACCAGCAAGAACATAGTTAGAGGCATTATCTGTGATGATTTGTACAACATTACTTACCCCCACCTCCTCAACAACGTCATCCAAAAGACGAATAAATAGATTTGCATCTTTCACCTGATTAGATGCATCACTTGATCTCAAAAACATGGTTCCTCGTGGGCAAGAGATAAGAAAGTTTATGAGAGTACGACCCTTCTGATCGGTCCATCCATCTGACATGATAGTGCATCCTGTTCTGACTCATGACTGTTTGAAATCCCTAAAGTATTCTTCTATGGACACTATCTCTTTTTGCAAAAGAGATCCCCTCAAGTCATGCATACTAGGGCCTTTGAAGCCTTTATTAGCAGCTATAACAGCATCCCACATAGGTTGGTAATAAGAAGAGCGTGCAGCATTGAAGGGGAGATCAACATCATACCACCATCTAACTATGTACTCATAGGCAACTTCTTTGTATTTCTTCTTCCAATGGTCATTTAAGGTGGGTTGAACATGTGTTGGAGGCATATGAGAAGCATTGGCACTAGCAGAGGATGTAAAATAGCTTTGAATGCCACCCTTCTTTTTTGATTTACCCTTCTCTTGTGTAGTATCAGAGGGTGCAACATACCCAAAAGGATCCCTAAGATCGGTAGAAGGGATAGATGAAGAGCCTTCAATTGAACCTGGAGCATAGGTCCCACCCATCATTTCAACAAGCCTCCTCTTCTTTCCTACTTCTTCCTCTATCTCTCTTTGCCTAGCCTTAGTCTCTTCAAACTTCTTAAAATATTCTTGCATATCAGCTCTAATTTGTCCAATGACATCTAGTGGAGCTTCACATGCCTTCACTTGCCCTTTGATGGCAGCCAAGTGTTGTTTAATCCTGTAAATTCCACCATCCTTAATCAACTTCTTGCAATACTTGCAATACATAACCCCATCAACAACATCTGCATGGGCCCATGCCGGATCTTTTGCTTTTGGGGCCATTTCGGATAGGCTGAAAGTTGAAAGAACAAGGAGCAAAATTAAAAAATTAAAAAATTATAGGGGATCTTGATTCTTCATCTCTTTTACTGTTTAAAATTATAAAATTTTTGCAAAAGAGATCTTTGTTTAATAATTAATACAAAATTACATAAATAGAAATTTTAACTTAGATAAATAGAAATTTTAATTTTTTTATAAAACATGTCATAAGCTTAAATAAATTTGTTACTTACCTCTGAAATTTGAATCTCTGATATTGATTATTGAACAATGAAGACTGCTCATTTCTTGAATACTATCCTCCAAGGCTCCAGAGTCCACCCAACTCAGCACTTGATAGTTCCATAGTCCACTGCCACAGGCCCACAATGCCACTGTCAAGTTTCAAGTCTCCTCTGAACTCTGTCCCGATTCAATCACCGCTGTTAGCACTTAGCAAGTGCAACTCCACACTGCATAGGTGACAGTGCACTCCAAAGCTCAAGCCTCAAACCGCGTCCAAGTCTCAAGAGAGTCAAGACTCCAAAGTTCAAAGTTTCAAAAAAAAAAATGAATGGGACCGGTAGTTGTTTATTTGTAGTTGTGTTGGGTAGTTAGGTTAGGGAATGGGATAGGTTAGGTTAGGGAACTGTAGATAGGTTAGTAAAAAAATATAAAACATAAAAAAAATAAAAAACAAAGTTAAACTTAAAAAAAAATCAAAAAAATCAAAAAAATCTGGAAATTACAAACTGGACCGGTCAGCTTCGAAATCGACTGGTTAGACCAGTTAGTTACCGAACTAGACCGATTTGGTTACCAATCGGCCAGTTTGGTAACTAACCGGTCCTCGATCTGGTTTACCTGCGGTTTGACCTGGTTTGGTACCGAACCAGTGAACCGACCAGTTCCGAAACCGGTCTATCCGATTTTTAAAACTATGATTTGAGCAGCCTATTACTTCATATGGTTGGCTAATGTACACTTATTCAATACCGGATTAAGTTATGCTCCAATTTTAGTCTCCTTCTGTATGAATTTTGCATGTTTGATTAGCAATTTTGTGAGTGTAATTGATCTATCACTTGGGTTCAATTTCCACAATCCCATGCAACTCATCCAATTTGAGTTGGTCCAAAGTATCTCTGTCTTCAATTGCAGAAACTTTGGGATTGAACCTGGAAGGTAGAGATCTTAGTATCTTTTGAACTACCACTGTTTCTTTGATTTCTTCTCCAAGCCCTCTCATAGTGTTTACCACTTCTTCAACCCTTTGAATATATGCAGCAATGTTCTCTTCTTCCATCATCTTTAGTCCTTCAAACTGAGACCTGTAAGTCTGCAATTTTTCCTTTTGGACCTTTGAATCACCTTTGTATACATTGTTTCGCTTGTCACATACTTCCTTGGCAGTGTCATAATTCATGACTTTGACAAACTCTGAGTTTTCCAATCCTCCTAAAATTGCATTCAAGGTAGTTGCATTGTTTTCACAAGCCTTCTTTTCTTCGTCAATTGTTGGTGCATTCTTAGGTATCACATACCCATTGGTGAGATTGGCCCATACATCAAAACCTAGAGACATCAGATAGGCCTTCATTCTTTTGCTCCAAAAGGTATAGTTTGTTCCATCAAACTTAGGAATTTCCCTGAACTTCATGGTTTGACAAGGATGTGCTATTCAAGAATTACCTTGAAGTTGATTTAGCTACAATGAAGGTACTGGCTCTGATACCAATTGTGAGCACCCACAGTCCACTGAGAGGGGGGGGGGGGGGGTGAATCTGTGGACTCAAGAAAAACTTTCCAAATTAACAACTTTGTATAAGAGTCAACTATAGCTTCTGACTTTTGGTAATTACTTCTTTTAGCAGTTTACTAAGGTCTTTTTATCATGTTCAGTAAACAGTCATATACACTGGTAAACATCAAGATTCTCATAAAAAATAAAACTTATATTTATATTCGAAATTTTACAAGAAATGTATGGAGGTGCTTCAACACCTCGAGAGGCTTACAACCTCTGGTTTATCAACTTTAGTTGAAAGGGTGCTACAACTCCCTAGGCAAGCTACAACTTGCCAAAGGACAAATATGCCCTTTCCTTGCTCCACCCAACCACCCTCAGAATAAAATAGTACTTAATTGTTAGTTGCAATTATTTTCTCAAAAAGTCCTGGGATTGTCATACCTTGAATTCACTTGATCTAACCTAGAACAAGCTTCATGTGCTTCACTTGATTAGACTTCAAGTACTTCACAATTAGAGCTTGGATTGTCTTTTGCTAGAATTGATCAACTGCGGATTATGGCAAACTTTCAGAACTTTGAATTAATATCACTGATTAGACCTTAGTCAACCCTTAACTGTGATGATCTTCAAATCAACTGGACCTCGATTCACTTCTTCTGATGCTGATCAGACTTGTGATCAACTCGGATTGCTCACAAGTTCGGAGTATGGCTGCTTAATGGAACTCTGATAAAAACCTGAATGAAAAAAGGTTCACCAACTGGGACTCCTTCACAGTCACCTTCAGACCTGTTCTTTACTTCAAAAAATAGGAAAAACAGAAAACTTGTATCTGCTCAACTCTCTAGACTGTTCCTCGGCTACTGCTGCTGCTCGACTCCTTCAGATTGCTCCTTGACCCCTTCAGACTGCTCCTCGCCCCCCCTTTCTCCTCTGCCACAGAGAAACTTCGCACACTTCTCTTTTCACAATTTTGAATGAAGTGTCATAGGTTACTTATACTAGTTTCCCGTGGATTTTACTGAGCTGACCTGATATTATTTTATTTTTATTTTTATTTAATGATTATCAAATCATCATCTAAGATAGCTGAGCCGACTCACAAGGGTTTTTATTTCTTTTTATATATTTTTAATGCAAAGCATGAGGGATGGCCGACTTAACATATGAGATGCTGCTTGGTAACTCCGATGGTATGGGGGACTGCTCAATGACATGGCATCTAGCCATGTTGGATGGAGTTCAGAGGCTTACTTGACATCAATGCCAACACAAATGCCAACACCCATCTAGGATGACATCTCCTTCTAACATGCTTAGAGTAGTGCACACTCTTGACGGTATGTTATAATGGAGACAACTAGCATCCAGATAGTATCCATGTGTGTGTTGCGTTGAAGCATTGGATAAGATGCCTACATACCTGTATGAACTATTGTCATTACATTGAATAAATTTGATTATGCAATGTTGCTATGCATTTGACGGGATTTGACTTGTAGGGAAAAGACCATATGATATGGCCTATAAGAAAAGGATGATGAAGGACAAGTGATCCCGTTGATACTCAGAAAGAACAGATGGATCAGAAGCAGGAAGCTTCTAGGAACATGAGTCTCAGCCTAGAAAGAAGGATGACTTCTGGTCGAGACAATTAAGTGGAAGCCATGACTGTTTAGTAGTAACAACAAACAGATGAGGACCGAATACATCCAAATATATGTGGATACATGACCCAAGGGCCCAAATGATCTCATGTAGAGATTGGGGATTGGAAGCAAAAGGCTTCAACGAATGTCGGTCTTTCTACTACAGTTGTTCGTCTCTTCGATGATGATGGAAAGTAGTTACTTTCCAGTTAGAGTCATGATAGATGGATCTTGGCCTATTTATGGATAATTTGGCAGAAACTTAATGAAGTCTTCCCAAGTTAAGGAAGAGCATAGTTGATATCCTTAGCAGATCGAGCATGATGACTGTGAGCACATGACTACATTGATGGTGATGCTGTTTTGATCCAACAAGACAGTTAAAGGATCCTTGATGTACTTGGTCATCACTAGGATGGATACTTACATCTTACCTATGGATAGCTCCAGAAAGAGAGCAGGATGCTCAGCTATAAAGGGAGTGTTTTGCATAGATGAAATAGAACGCTCCAACACGGAGGATTCTTGGACACCCTGAGATGGGGTGGGGAAACTAGCCTCTTGATACTCTCTCTCAGGTACATGAATTCAGTGATATGATTTGTTATTATTTTTCATATCTAAGATAGGGCAGGACAGAAATGTCTGCTCGGATATGCTTGATGCCTCTGTTAGTTGACATGTGTGCAGGTTCTTAGAAGATTCTATGAGTACACACTAGTATCTAAATGATATGGGATAGGACCCCACTTTACTGCCTGACACTCTGTGATGGACTGGGATATTGGTTCCATGATTACATCCCTCGTTGAGAGGGAAGGCTGATTTCTGTGTGAACTCTTTGTCTTATGTGAACACCTATGAACAATGGTGGTGATTCTGTGTGAACACTTGAGTTATAGCTAAACACTTGTGGACAAGTGATTCCATGTGAACATCTATAAACAGTCACAGTGATTCTGTGTGAACACTTGAGTTCTAGGTGAACACTTCTGGACAGTGATTCTACACCTGTAAACTATGACGGTGATTATGTGTGAACACTTGAATTCTAGGTGAACATTTGTGGGTGAGAATTTTGATGTGGATAGTGACGGTGATTATGTGTGAACTCCTGAGTCCTGTATATACACCTATTGACAGTGAGGGTGGTTCTGTGTGAATTCCTGAGTCTTGTGCGTGTGGACACTTGTGGATGGTTACGATGATTTTTGTGTGAACTCCTGAGTCCTCGGTGAATTCTTATGTGTGGTGATTTTGTGTGAACACTGTTGACTAAATTGCCATTGATGCCAACATGTGTGTGTCAGTGTGTCTTGTTGCCCATTGAGGAGCCCCTGAGGGATAAGTAAGTGTCAATGTCTAAGGAGACCTTTTGACCTTGTCCAAGCCCAAGTCTTAATCCCTTGGAGCCCTTGGGACATTGCCAAAAGCCCTGTAGAGTGTTCAAGTACCCCTAAGTTGTCTTATGGTTCCCCAGTACCACAACCATGCCCTATTACCTTAGAATGTGTTCTTGGTGGGTTGAAGTAGTTGCAGAAGTCCAAATGACCCTTTTAGTGGTCATTTGTGTGTTATAGAGGTCATGGTACCCTATAAGAAGCCTAGGCACCCCCACCCTTGATTTTTTATGTGTCTTCACTTGTGGTAACTCTAATGACCTAACAATTCACCCTAAAACCCTTACCCTTGGTCCCTAAACCTACCCTCTACCTTATGTTGTATAACATCCAAATAATACCCTTTACATCCTTATGATCTCTTAACATATCAAAACCCTAAAGTAATAAAAGAAATAAAACACACACATGATTAAGGTCATAATAAAAAAAATTAATAATAAAACAAATTAATGAAATATTAAATACAAGACACTACCATTTGAACTCATCAATTATACCCTAAAGTAATAAAATAAATTAAACACACACTTGGTTAAGGTCATAAAAAATAAAAATAAAACAAATTAATGAAATATTAAATACAAAACTACCATTTGAACCCATCATTTATTAAAACAAAAGAATTTAATTAGACCTCCGTTTGAGGTCAATATTAAATTAAAATCATGTTTCAATTAATAAAACGTAAGGCCTTTTCTCCACCAAGTTGGCTCCACATAAAATCATTAAATTAAAAATAAATAAATATAAAATCTGTCCTAGAAGTCGGCCTCCAACTCCTCTTTCTCTACGCTGGGTTAATATATAAATAAACCAAAAAAAACTTGTCACTTTTATACACACAACCAACGCACTGTTTTGTCTGAGGTGTCTTCGGATCACTGTGGGAAAAACATGAACACAGACTCGAGTTTGTTCCCAGATCCGATTTTTTTTCTTTTTGGACCATTTTTTTTGGAGCAGCTGATTGGTTTCCTTTTCGTGGGCAGCAATAGTAAATCCAAGGTTCTCAGCAAATCTGAGTTTTACAGTGAACAGTTCCAAGCTCTTTGATGATTGCTTTCCTTTGGACTTTAGGTTGAATATAGTCTTCAGTCATCTACATAGTCAAAATTTGAGAAATTCTTGGGTGATTTGCTGCTTGAGTAGTCCACGTCTTGGATATGAAACAATGTTAAAAACTTGGTGGCAGCAGTCCATAACAACTTGCATACACAGTCCAGTTTTTACAGTCCTTTCTTTGGTTGAAGTATCCTCGCTGCTGCCTATTATAGTCTCAAGTTCAGGTCTCCTCACGTTCTGAAGTTTCATCTTATTGATATGGTGGTAACTTCTTATTGGCTTTGGGTTTTGTTCTCACCAACCTTGTAGTTGCCTATGTGAGGTGGATCCAGGATGGATGGTAGAGGGGCAAGCAACTAAGGGGGTGGAACCAAGACTGCCTAGACTCCCAAATAAATGGTTGTCACGCCAATCAAGGCAACCTTCACTTTATGTTATCTAAGTCCAAGACAACAACGGGGGAGACCTGGATTTACTCCCAACAGGAGAGATCAGACCTAGAAACCAGAACAGATCAAATGTGGCTTTGAGGTACGTAAGGTGCAAGGTAAATGGAAACCCTAGCTCTAGGGTTTAGGTACTAGCAACTGATGGAGATGACCACTGTCTTGGGAAACGTAACTGTGACAGGGTGAGCAAGGATAGAGTTGGGACTGTCTAGTACCAAGGAGACAGACTCAGTGAAAGATATAAAAGTATCAGGTAACTTGAGTTATCAAGGAATGTTGGCAAAGAGAATGGGAGTAAGGTCAATTTAGGGCTAGCGCTAGAGATAGGAGATCAGTGCCTTTCGTGCATTGGGCAATGGAGTCAGTATCAGCACAACATTTCAGTGAACCCACTTGGGATATACCCTGATCTATGGACCCAGAAAAGGATTTGGCATGGAAGATTCAGGTTATAGGAAAACTAGCAGAAAGAGGGCTAGCGCTAGGGTTTGGAGAGGCAGATCTGCAGATCTAGAGCCACCAGGAGACTATCAGCTCAGCGTTGGAGGAGAAATGAGATCAGGATGGTTCGATCTACAAACCCAAGTCAGAAAATTTAAGGAAAAATCAGATTTGGAAAAGTCAAAATTTGATGAGGGGGGCTAGGAGGCTGAAAGTCAGATCTTCAGATCTAGGGCAACCTGTCAGGAACTAGCTCAACGTTGGGGGTGTTCTGGAGTGCTCAAGCCCTGATCTATCCACCTGGCCTGTCAGATTTCAGAAAAAGTAAACTCTGGAAAAGTCCAGTTTTCAGTGAAGGCGCTAGGGCTGTTTCAGTCTAAAACTCAGATCTAGGTCAAACTGCCATGAATTTGGACAGCATTGAGGGTGATTTGGATTGTGTGGTACCTGATCTATCAGTCTATGAAGTCAGAAATCAGAAAAAGTCAAAGCCCTAGCAGGTCAAATTTTCAGTGGGGGGTAATGCAGTTTTCAGGCTAAAAATAAGATCTAGGTCAAACCAGCAGGAATTTGACCAGCGTTACAGTAGATTTAGTGAAGGGGAGGCCCGATCTATGAAACCCAGAAGTGGTTTGGCCAAAGATCGGACGGTTCCCAGATTTAGTACTTTTTAGGGTTTTTAGTATTTTAGGAGTTTTCAGAAAAATGGAAGGAAAAACAGGTACAATGGATTCAGATCTGTTAAAGAGAAGAGAGTTACCTATTGGATCGTACCTAGAAACGCTTGTAGAAGTCTTAACCGTGATGATCTTTGCTATCCCGATCAATTTTGGAAGATCCAAGTGATTTCTATGACAGATGTAAGTTCCAAGCCACCAATGTGCCCCCTACCCTGCATGAGCAAACGTCAACAATATCAGATGTGCTAAGACAAGATAAAGAAACTAAATGCTATAGGAAAGTAAAAAAAAAGTAATCATAGATCACAATGAAAGTAATGAAAACCCCCTGATCCAAGACAAAGATAACCAAGCGAGTTGAGGCCCCCCTGCCAAAACGCTCCAGCCAAAACGCCCTCCTGTAGACAAGACAATGATAGCAGAAAAAATATAGATCTCACATGAATTTCCACAATGCTAGAAAGCAGAAGACTATCTAATCACCATTTGAGAACATCAGATGCAAAGTAGATCCAGGAAAAAATCCACAGAAAAATCTTTCTATTAATCAGATCCAAGAGCCAAAGACCCCTTACAAATGAGAAGCTCTCTCCTTTAAATAGAAATGAGAGAACCACAATCATAACCGAATCCTAACCACTTTCAAAACGAGTGGCTAAGATTAAAAGATAAAATGTTCTAATCAATGGTTGAGATGAGCTCAACATACAATACATGGATCAATATAACCATAAAGTACCAAAGTGGACTAAATCATCCATAAAGAGGGTACCCCACTGAACAAGAAATAAATGAAGCACATGGTGGGTCCAAGGAGTGTTTGACTAACTCCCTCTGGGTGTCCCCATGGCATAATAAAATAATATAATATTTTAAATTTTTGACTTTGTGTTATCTTGAGGAAATCGTGAGCCTCCCAAAAGCTCCAGAAAATAATATAAAAAATGCCCAAAAATAGGTGTGGGCCCAATCAGGTGCTGCAACTGCTGGAGGTGTGGAGGACATCACTCTCATCATTATGACTCATCCCATGTCATTTCCTTGCCTCAGTAGCCCAAATCGATTTCTTCAATAGCCATTTAATCATTTTTTAATCTGCCTCGGGAAACGTGAACCCGCCAAAACAGCCTCCTAGGGTGCCTGCATTGTCAAACTGATCCCACTAGGCTCTCTAGGATGGGGGTACTATGGTACAAACAAGTGGCTGCACCCCCTATGCCCATACAATGCCCTAGGAGATCCAACTGAAACATCTCCTTGCTTAGAAATATCAACCTGTGAAGAAAAACTGCATCAAAAAGGCAGAATGAGCCTGATCATATCTGCAAGTGCCTGGAACTAGAAATAAACTGTATCATTAGACTTAGAGAGTCCAAATCCATCTAAGGTGTATACTCATACCCCTCACAGGTCTCTATCTGATCATCAACCATATCCAATAAACAATATAACCATCTGTAAATGATCAGACACCAATAATAACTCAGACTATCATCCATCTGCTGCAAGTGTTAAAAGGCTAAGACATGCTCTACAACTCATTTAAGCAACAATCACAACAAGTAGTAGTCATTTCACTGGCGGTACATCAACCAATACATATATAAGGCTTTATTTATTATTACTCAGACTAGAATTTCAGGACTATACTCATTTCATAGTTGTAGCCAATTTGCTAGTGAAGGGTGAAGGATGAAATTGACAAGGCTAAGGCAAATGATGACTTCCTACTTAACATCATGACACTTTGGATATGGAAAGGGAATACTGACTATAACCAATGCCGGACAAACAACAACACAAGGAATGGCAGTGCCTCACAAATGGTTGAGTTGTTTAGAGAGTGCTTATTCAACTTAGGCATCATGTGTACATCAAGTTAGATCCAAGTTCATTAGGACCATCAATTTTATTTCCATGGCATTTTTGGCCTATATGACCCTTTGGGACTTTGCCAGTGCTTAAAAGCACAACTAATCGCAGCTTTCATTTGGGACATATTTATATTTATAAGGTCCGCAATATTTGGATATAGCATATTTTTAACCATTGCTTTTTTGGACCTTTTCTTATACCCTTCAAGGGGTATTTTAGCATTTCATTGCTCTTGCCCTTTTTTCACATATGTTAAGAAACACAGTTTTAGCATTTTCATTTTCCATGGGTGCATATAAAATATTTCCAATGCAGGTAGTACATGAGCTTTCAGTTTTAGCCAACAACATGTCAAGTGACCAGGGAGAGTTCTGCACAGTGCCAAACATCGGGACAACCGACCAGAATGATTTAGGCATACAATCCAACTCACCAAAGGCAAGTTCTGTCACCAACTCAGAGTCGAGACACAATATAAACAGGGAGGCTTGTCCAACAAAGGTTCTAGCGGGGGAAAAGGTCCTCCATGCCATAAGTCAAGAAGTCAGTCGGTTTGAAAACTAAATTGGAAGGTAATGGATGGGTGGAGATAGTGAATGATGAAGCCAACACTAGCAAGCCAAAACAATGGTGGGAATGACTACCTCTATTCTCCCTAAGGAGGGTAAAACCAATGAGTATAGATCATGAACTTCCAAGTCTAAGTAGGGACATCAATACATAATACAAAATACATCCAAGTCCATATAATTATGACCGCCAGATCATGACACCACATGTTAATACATGTCACAAAAATGAGTATAAGAGCAATGACAACCATAACACAATATAAAAATCTGAGTCATAATCATGCATATAATCCATTTGAAACATCATCTGTCCAATGAGAAAACACTGATATAAAACTGGGCATCAATAATTGCTCTGTAATGACTAAATGGCTACATCGGTCCTCAAATTTGAGTGTCCTGAGACTCAGTTTTGACATGGGAGAGTACAATAGTCCACTAATACAATAATGATCTGTCAAAATTGCTCATCTCAACATCTCATATGTAAGAGATCTGGCTGAAAAATGTACTGTGTCTGAAAAATAGAATATGGTAGCCTGGCTACTATATATGTGATAACAGGTTATGCACAATCTTCAACATAATGACACTTACTGTAACTCATTAACAAGGTATGCATAAAAAGGCACGAGTATGTACAGTTGTGTTTGTAAGTGTTAAGAAGAATATTTAGTTATGTATAGTAGAATGTGCGTATCTAAAAGTGATGTGGAAGTGAACAAGTGTACAAGTATACAGTAATATACCAGTGTAATATGGTATATTGATGCATGATATATATGATGATGCACTCCTTGACACATGCTATGATATGATGTACATGGATGCCATGGTGTGATGACACTCTTCTATGCACTATGATGTACGCCCTACATACTTGATGATGATTGTACATACTTGATGACGATGATGCACGCCTATGATGATGCAAGCAAAGACGAACTATTTGATTGTGTATGACGATGTGTACAAGGATGTACATGAGCAGTGTGTGGAAGTGACATATACATGGATGATTTGGCAGTGATCAGAGTTCAGAGGTTATCAACAACAGATTCAGAATTTGGTATGTGACAGGTCCACAGTTTCAACAGTTTCTTCTTATCTGGGTGGCAGGACGGGGCAAGGAAAGGAGGTTGTAGCCTCCTTCTGGTCGTAGTCGAGAAACTAGGGAGTTGAAGCTTCCTTCAGGTTGTATCCTGTAAATCAGGGGGTTGTAGCCTCCTTCTAGTTGTAGCTGGAGAATTGAAGTCTTTGTAACAAGGGGGTTGTTGCTTCCTTCCAGTTATTTTTGGAAAAGTATTTTTAAAAGGATTCTGTGGTTTTACCCCCAGAACTTGGGTTTCCATGTCAAAAATTATTGTGTACTGTGCAGCTTGTTATTTTTATACACATTGATGATGTGCTGTGATTGGTGATCAACAACCTGCTTTTGATTAAAATTTTAAATTGTACAAATATTGATTCACCCCTCTCTCAGTATTTCAACAAACACTTGAGTTCTTTGTGAACTCTAGTTGGTTCTGCGTGAATCGAGTTCTTTGTGAACTCCAGTTGGTTTTGCGTGAACCGAGTTCTTTGTGAACTCTAGTTGGCTTTGCATGAACCGAGTTCTTCGTGAACTCTAGTTGGTTCTACTTGAACTAAGTTCTTCGTGAACTCTAGTTGGTTCTATGTGAACCAAGTTCTGTGTGAACTTCGATTGGTTCTGTGTGAACCGAGTTCTATGTGAACTCCAAATGGTTTCGTGTGAACTGAGTTCTATGTGAACTCCAGATGGTTCTATGTAAACCGATTGAGTTGAGTTGTTACATATGGACTCTCAACAGACTTAGTTAAGTTGTTACAAATGAACTACCTGTCCTGTGTGGATTGTGGTTAGTGATATGAGTTCTGCGTTGACTCGTTACTTGGTTGATGCCCAACAACCTTTATGGATGGGAGATTTATGGGTTGTAGCCTATGTAGCAAGGGCACCTGTACCCTGGTATAGGGTACAAGTACTTGTACTGGGTACTCATAAGGTACGTCTCCTATCGTACCCTACGGTACCCCATGCTGGCTCCACGTACCCGAGGCACCCTTATAAAAAAGGGGGTACTTATAGGTGAAATGGTACGCCGTACCTCGTGTTTGGGTACTTCGTACCTCATGTTTGGATACTCCGGGGGTACAACCAACTCAGTGAAATGCAATCCAATGCGGAAAATGTAATGACCCCCAACCAAATATTTTGTTAACTACGTATGGAGTTTGGTTTAGTACTTATGTCAAACACTTTGCAACATTGTTCAAATTCCACTGAATATTGTCCAAATTTGGTAGACTGATTTTGCATTGATTTACAATGAATGTTTTTATGGTTTTGTGTTCAAGACTCGTGGAACATAATTTGAATACCAAATGTGCACATACAAAATATACATATGTATTTAATACTAAGAAATACACTCACATCAACCCAGGAATATATTTGGCAATTTACAAATTTTTATTGCTTGTAACAGTAGTACAAATAGGTGTTTAAAATAAGATTTCAAGTTTACCTTCAGGTCTGAGTTCGACTGTTTGTTACAGTTGCCTGGTGCAATGATTTATCAAATTTTATGTAACTTCCATTTTTCCAATTGATACCTACTGAGTCTATGATCTATCAAATTTTATGTTTCAAATTTATAAATGAAATGTTCATTCTTCAATGAATCATTGAATTTATAATTATGAATCATGAATCATAATTTATGAAGAAATCTAAAATATGCATGTATGATGTGACTGCAAAACACACACACACACACACACACACACAGAGTACCCTTGACATACCTAAGTACCCTATTTCTATTTCAAAAAGTGGTGTCCCCGTCCTCGTACCCAAGTTTCCTGGCAATTTAGGTTGTAGCCCATACAAAAATGATGAAAGTCTCACATAAAGATATGGCCCTTGTGAGCCCTAATATGATTGTAGTCCTTATGGATGTTATGAGGTATTAACCGATAAGGTCATCATGAGGTTGTAGTCCATCATGTGGTAAAGACTCACTAGCAGTGATAGTCCTAGTGAGCTCCTTGGGATGTGCTGATGCACGTTTGACTTCCCGATGTACTGGGAAGAGATGTGGAGCTAGTGCATGTTCTTCGATGAACTGGATTGAGTTGACACATGAAGATTGATAGGCACTTCTCAATAAACTGAGATTGTGTTGGAAGCCCTTCCTTATAGAGATGTTCGAGATAGTTGTGTTGTACTTTTGATATCCAGATCCGTTCCAGTTGATAATGTTAAAGTTAGTGCAACTGCGAGATCCATTCTCAAAGAGTATGGTACCCTAGTCAGTTGACTAGGGCAGATTAAGACCCTAGAAGGTACCCTAGGCCCCCCAGTAGTCTCCTGGTGTTCTTGGTCTGGGACCAAGCAGGTTGATGCCATGGCAAAGCCCCTAGCATGTGGCTAGGGCTCCTATGTGCCTCTAGGGTATTCTGGTCTGGGACCAGGGATGCGATGTCCAAGTAGATCCTGCAGATAGAGGCAAAGACATATTCTGGTCTGGGACCAAGGATGCGATGTCCAAGTAAGTCCTACAGGTAGTTGATCAACTTTCAGTATGGGACTAAAACTCAACTTAGTACTGAGGACCATTCTCCAAGAGAATGGAGGACCCAGTCAGGGTCCAGGGGTTGATCAACATGATTCAGTGTGAGGCTGAAACTCAACCTAGGGCTGAAAGCCATTCTTTAAGAATGGAAGATAATGATATCCCCTCTCCTAATCGGATATTGCTAGGTTGCTTCTCAAGGGACTGGCCACCCCTTGACGATGTCCCTAACACCTAACCCTTAGCAGCAGTGTTGAGGATTGCACCATTCGTTTGGATCTTTCCCTTCTACAATGATGACAAAATATATAAAACAATGTACCTTGAGAGAGAGAAAAGATCAAAGTCTTTGGTCTTGTTGGTCCTATAGATGAATGCTTGTCCACCGTTACGGTTCACTTTGATCTTGTGGTTGTGTGGGTTGTGGTCCCTGTGTTGATTCATGGTCTTATTCTTACTTGGTCTTAGCAATCTTATTGTGTGTGTACCCTTGTCCTAATGACACTTACCTTATGGGTCCTTTGGTACACCAACTTTTATTTTTGGACCATTTTACCAGTGTTCCACGAGGACGCGCCTCCCAGGGTCAGGGGCTCGGCCCCTGCGCTTCCCACGCCCCGGGGACTGGGGGGCTCCATGGGAAACGTTTCCTAGTGCCCCCCTTTCTGCGAAACTTGGGGAAACGTAGGTCTAGGAGTTTCCCGGATTGGGGGGCTCCCACATGCCGCCACCCCCCTTGATTTTTAAAATTTTTTTATTAAAAAAAAAATTGTTCATCTTAAATATTAGGCTTTTACACTAAATGGTCATACTAAATGGTGATGGGATGAGGAATTGATACGTTTATATGTTGGGGTTCATATTTTTATTATTTTTCTATTTTTTTATAATTTTAGAAATCGACCCCCCTATGTTATGGACCCCGACGCCCCCCTGCCCCCCAAAATACCCCAAAATTTTTGGGTGTCTCTACACGTCCCCAATGTGCGTTTCCCCGCTCCCACGCTCCTGCGTCCCGAAAACTTGGTGGAACACTACATTTTACTTTTTGACCTTATTATAAAATCATTAAAATGTTTAACTTATGATTTTATTAAAGGACCATTGGACTTTTTACTTTATGATTTTATAAAACCATTAAACTTACTTAATGGTTTTATTTTATTTTTAAAATTTTTGTTACCTATCCTAACCTTATAAAAAGGATACATTATCTTTCCTTATGATCTATCTGAAGCTATCTTACCTATCTTCACAAACATTTTTCCGCCTGCTACTCACGTGGATTTTTTTGGTGTCCGACCTCCGCTGCTAGTTGCGATTCCACTGCCCACATGGATATTCTCCAGCGTATCTGACCTTCGCTGCTGGTTGCGACTCCACTGCTCGTGTGGATTTCTTTTGGTGTGTTACCTCTGTTGCTGACCGCGACTTCATTGCCCGCGTGGCTTACTTTTGACTGTTGCATGAGACTCCCATCCCTCACCGTGACTTTGCCAGATCAGATCCTTCACTGTGACTCTACATCGTGATTTTGTTTGCCGGGCCGAATCCTACACCGTGACTCTGTCTACCAGGTCGGATCCTACACCATGAATCTGTCTGCCGTATCTTTTATCATGACTCTGTTTGTCAGTTCCTCCACGGTTTTTGTTGTGTGATCCCTCCACGGTGCTAGTTTGCGTGATTCCCCATTCTCTATCGTGAATGTGTCTGTAACATGAATGTGCTCGGGTAATCTCTAGTGTGGATGTATCCATGTGACACTCCAGCGTGACTGCATTTGTGTGTGTTTCTCTTATTTGCGTAGCGTGATTTCACCAGCATTTTTACATCTGTGTGATTTCTCTTACTCGTGGTCACTAGCGCGGTCTCTATCCTAGTGTGGTTTATTTACACTTGTGTGATTCCTCTTAATTCTGCGGTCTCTATCCTATCTTGGTTGTGTTTACACCTGCTTAACTTCTTACTTGCCTTGCCCAACGTGATCTACCTTCACAGGAGTGAATCAACAGCATGACTATGTGTCTCTTATCAGTATGACTGTGTTGCTACTTTGATTAAAAGAATTTGATGTCTGTTTATTCCTTGATAAATTCTCTCTCACAAGGTACGTAACGTGTTTACCCAGATTGACTTGTCCCTTCGGTGAAGAGATCAAATTCAGAAATATGAATATTTGAGTATAAGGCGGATTCAAATAATGGTTATGATTCTTTAGCATTGTTATTTTATGTACTTTATTTATTTTTACTATTTTTACTGTACATGGCATTTGAGATTTATTAGTTTACTGTACATAGCATTTGATGATTCTCAAGGACCAACTTTAACGCAATGACCAAATGGAGCATTAAGTTGAAAGAGATGAAAATTATGTTGTTTTTGTTTTATTACAGTTTAAATTTTATTATGCAGTACTATTGTGAATCTGAGTTTATATGTTCATGCATTAAAGTTTGCTACTTATGTTAAAACTCATCTAACCTTTAAATTTCAATAGATAATACTAATTATGCCTCCCTGGCTAAGAGGAAGTGTTGTTGTAGTAGCTGTGTGAGGCATCACCTCACAGGTCTGCCCAAGAAGAATAGAATTAAAATATATATTTAATTTTATTGTTGCACAAACAACAAGTCGGCCCCGGTTAAGCAAGTTCGCCTCACCTCATTTGAACACAAGGCGTGTCACCTCATTTGAACACACAACATTCAAGCAAGTTCGCTCTAGCTAAGGAAGTTCGCTACTGCATCTAGGAAGAGAGTTTTATGGGGTTCTCCACTTTGTAGAAGTTTATTTCTTGTCTTTCTTGGGTTTATGCTACTACTATCTGGATGTACTTCTATCTTTGAATGATTTATCTCTACTGGAAGGTGCAAGATCGGGGGCGACAATTTGTTTGTCTATGGATGGGAGATGATTGCTTATCATCGTGGTTAAACGAGCTCCACATTGTTGTGTTTCTATGCTTTGTTATTCTTTTAGTGATCTTGGTTTTACAACTATTAAAATTTTAACAGCTAGAAGTTGATGTCACACTTTAAGGGATGACATCATCCTTGTTTAGGGCCTAGACAAGCTGCAAAATGTACCTTTTTGTGAATTTTTTGAGTAAGATAAACAATTCAGAAATAAATAACAACAATAAATATGTTTGGATTTTGTGAATAAAGCTAGCACAACTAATAAATATTTTTTGATTTTCTCAAAATATTTGATTTTTTAGGGTTTTATAAATATGTTTTTTGTTTTTTTTTCAAATATAATACATGGAACTTGTAATTTTGAAAAGAAAGATGATGGGAATGGGGTTTTCCTGGGTAAATTCTGTGTCAAATGTGATTGATTTCTTGTTTATTCAGCTGCACTATTGGTTAAAAATATCAAGTACTAATGTATATAATTTATGAGTATAAAAATTATTGAGAACATAAATCAGAATTTGGTATTGAGTAAAATCTAACTGGTGAGACATTCATCTTGAAGGATCTCTCTTGTGTTGGGCCTTAGCATCTTGCTTGTCCTAATTAGGTCTGTTACCGGTTGAAATGGCAGTCCAAGCCACCGGTAACCATGTGAGGAGGAAGTGACCACTGCCACCTTAGTCAACTTCTCCCAACTGCTTGGGAAGCCTAAGCCTCCTAGGGGAGAGCCCTGTTGCCGCCTAATACACACTTTATGACACAGGAAAGTCACAACCTGCTATGTGTGTCCTTGGGGGCAAGCGAGAGCTGGGGACCACTGTCACCACAGTCTACAGCTCCTCCGTTTAGGCAAGATCCCAACAGAGCCAAGGGGGGTAGTCCCTATGGGAAAACTATGTTCCAGGTTTATTAATTAATTAATGATTAATTAAAGGGATCTTTTCTTAAGAAGAGGCTAAGACCTTATATGAAACAAGACCAGTGCCTAGATAATGGAGTCAAAATATTTACAAGTTACAAACTCAAAAGAATAAGAATGATTATCTACAGATTAAATTATCTAACCATGAGATAAATGAATAATACAATTATGAACAATAAGAAATCAAGTATTAAGCAAAATACAGATGATTCACCAATGTAGACAATGAACAAGATTTACAATATGGTAGAAAAA
>LPNX010722199.1:309270-381831 GCA_001517045.1 Pseudotsuga menziesii | reverse complement strand
GGACATTTCGTTTTACAAAGGGGCAATTGCCCTGCAGAAGTGAAGAAATCCTCAGATTTTTTCAAGGTATAATCATGTACACTTCATGTACATGGAGTTGCCACCTAGTTGAAATAGGTGGGCAACAAGCCCTATGAAGACTTTGAAAAGAGTCAAGACACCAAAAGATACCCCTTTCGAGGATGTTGGCGACCAGTGCCTTATGGAGTCAAATCAAGGAGTTGTGTTACGTGTGTATATGGAGTATACTAGAATGGTTATCACAAATAAGACTAGTTATGATTGAAATATATTGGAACACGTAGTAATACATCAACCAAAACCAATCATGTGCAACTAGTAATATACTAATATCAGACAGTGGTGTATACATAAGTATGGTAGTATATATCAGTCCTACATTCAGGTGTTCAAAGACTTGCAGCATAAGTAACAACAACTATCATATATTTACCTTATTAATATTAAGTCTAAAAACATTGTTCCATTGCATTTACTAGCAGCAATAGTAACTTGCTATAAACAGCAATTGTATGTTAAAACCAGTCCCTAACATGTCCATACAACATTGTACAGCAGTATAAGTGACATATAACAGTCTGAAGTTAATGACAAGTTATAGCAGCAGTAGTTATCATCTTATCACAAGAAATAGACACCATTTGTTATGTGTTAAAATTGACCTTTATGCATGCATACAGCAATATATATTAATCATCACCCACAGTAGTAATTATAACAGCATAATCATAAATAATATGCAGCAATAAAGGTATTAGTCAGGCATAGTAATATTTTATGACAGCAGTAGTAGTTTAGGCATTTGCAATTAGATGTACTTAACTAAGTATCTATCAAACAATTACCATTGCCTCTGAACAATGTAACATACAGTATGTGTTAAGTCCACCTAAATTAACAATTCATATCAGCCTTAACTAACCCCTTGTTAGTTCATGTGTAGGCCAAAGAAGAGGCAAAAGAGAAAGTATAGCAGGCTATAAAGGAGAGGGCTGCCACTGTAAGGGCAGCCCTTAAGGGTGAAAAGGGAGGCCTGGGAGGAATAGGAGAAGGGAAAGACAACCTAGGGCAGAGAACAAGAGACCGAGGGTGGAGGAGAAGAAGGAAAAGAATGGCCAAGGTCTGCTGTAGTGGCAGGAGGTTTGTGGGTAGGGAACAGCCCTAGGGCTGCCCAAAATGGCAGAGCCGAGGGTATGAGAGGGTATGGCATGGCAGCCGAGAATGCAAGGGCTAGTTTGGGAGGCTGACGAAGGTAAGAGAAGAGGGAATGAGGGTAGGAAGAGTAGTTATTAGGACTGTTTTAGGAGAGCAGCAAAGGAGAAAAAAGGCAGCTATGAGGATTCAGGAAGGATAAGCAGCAGGCTGCTATGGCAGCGAGGTTAAAGAGGGGCCTTAGGAACCTAGGGTGAGGGTTAAAGAGAGCAGAAAGGTAGCAAAAAGGAACTAGAAGAAGGCTACGAGGGTTTAGGGAGCAGTCCTTAAGGACTGTTTTGGGCAGGTAGTTAGGGCAGCGCTGGTGGAGAAAGGGATGGAACTACCCTAGGACTAACCTAACTAACCTAAATTAGGTTTCTACTAACAAAAAACTACCTTAAACCTAGAGGACCTTCACAAGGAGACGTACCTTAGCTTTCTAAGGTGACAAGAAGGATGGTAATGGCCTATCCTAGGAAAAAATGCAGCACTAGGGCTACAATTTAGACTTGAACATGCATCATCGACCACCATTCAAACAAAAAGATAAGAAGCCTGACCTCTTTGTGCTCATGTTCGACCAACAAATCAAAGCATCACCTAGCAAAGAATTTCGCCAAAGAATTGCCAGAAAAAGCTTGCATTAACCTAGAAAAACCTCCTCAAGAAGGGCGCATCTCTCCAAAGAGCCCTAGCAAGGGTAAAACAAATGCATAGTGTATTATCCCATAAGTCTTTTTTTAAAAATGAAAGTGAGGAGATCTATTTATATGATCTCACACTCAGTTTTTACAAAATATCCCGGCCTACATGCCTTAAAAACATGTCAATTTGAAATTATAAAATGTCAACTTAAAATTAAAAGAAAATAATAATAAAATATTGCCTAAGGTAGGCCCAAGCTAGGCTACCTGGGGTATTTGTACCCAGTGCTATCAGAACCGGTCTGGTTTAAGCAAAACCGACCGGTTGGACCAATACAAGGTTTTTTGGTCCGGTCAAGGCCCCAAACCGCTTAGGCTAGATTTTGAGCATGAATCGGGTAGAATTGGGCAAAAACTGTTGAATAGGCCGGTTTTGACCGGTTTTGTACTGAACCGGTCCGATCCGTACAGTGCTGTATGGAAGCCATCTGGGGACCCACAAAACTCAAATTTTGGTTCTAAACTTCAATGATGTATTTTGGTTCAGAACTTCAGTGATGTATTTTGGATCGGAACTTCAATGATGTATTGCACTCGATGATATTTTGGTTATTTGCACTTGTACTTGCTATATATATGAGAAACTTTGCATATTTGTGTATCAATGGTTTGAATTCATATGTATGCACATGAATATATATGTTTTTTTACAAAATATGAATATTTTATGTATTTTTTGTCTACCAGTTTTTTTCCCGGTTTTTTTTCGGTTCCGGTTCACATTTTAGGCTCTGCTGTTTCGATGACCGGTTTGGTTTTGATAACATTGTTTGTACCTCCAGGTGCCAAAATATGCTTAGATAAGTTAATCACTTCGAACAAAAGGCTGGAGTGAGCTAGCGGGGGGCGTTATACCCCATCTAATCCCTAGAATGCTGTAAAATCCCTCAACGCCTTACTCAAAGCATCAAACATGTCTGGCGTAGAGGATGGCTTCCTCTAAGGATATAAGGCCAGGGAGGGCAGGTGCCCACTGACTTCAGGGCCAGGAGGGTGTCCAAAGTGGTTGCGAATGAAGATGAGTGTCTCGTAGCTGAAGCAGAGGCCACCAGAGCTCGTGAACAGGATATGGAGCCATGTGACCCAGTGGTCAAACCTTAGTAGCCCCACACACCAACCCCAAGTTTAAAAACCCCATCAAAGGGTAGTCAACAGTGCCATTAAGCCATAGTACTCCTAAAGGATTGACCAGAGGGCCCAACCATGACCACCATTGCTCAATAACACCCCTCTTGGTAAAAAAAATGGTCCTCTCTCCTTGGGGTACACCTGAAGGTGTGTTGGGTATAGGTGCATCATAACAAGGGCAATGACTAATATAACCTAAGGTTTCTTATCCTTGCCTTAATTCATCATTTGTTGAATTATCAATTGTTTGAGAAGACATTAGCCCCAATTTTTCTCAAGTGCCCTAGGGATAAGACCTAGGTCCAAGGGGAAAAAGCATGAATTAGAGTTTATTTTATTATCTTGGCTCTCATAGAAAATAAAAAATTACAACAATGGAATTTGTAACTGTTAAAGTTAGGGTTTTTAAACAAAAAATTAAATAATGCAGATGTACACAATAAAATCATAAACAGTAAAATAGTACTACTGAAGTAAAATCATAAACAATAAAATAGTGCTATTGAAGTAAAATCATAAATAATAGGACTGTAGTAGTAAACTGTAAAAAATCTAATTAACAAAATAAAACAAATTCAGATTTGATAATTTACTTGTTGTGAAGAATCTTCCTTATACTCAGGAATAACTTTTAGATAAGATCTTACCTCTTAGAGGCAAGTCAATAAATGGAACAAATAACTGACACTTACTTGAGGTTATGCACATACCTGAGAGAGAAAGAGTTAAAGTGTTGGAGAATAAGGTTAGACTGTCACATTAGAAAGTACAACAACTTACTGAGGGTATAGTATATCCAAGATCAACCCCAAGATATTAACCAAGACAGTCAACAAGTGCCCTGCAGTGAATGGAAGCCACAAAACCCTCACAACAGTGGATGGAAACCTTATAGTAGTCCTCGACAGACCCAAACAACTCTCATCAAGTAGCGACAGCCTCAAATCGGACTTTATACTATATAGTGGATGCCAGCCTTCAAGGGAAACTCAACAAGGTAGTGGCAACCTCACAACAGGTCTAACCAAGTAGCGACACCCATAGGAAGTCAATGCAGGCCTAAAAATAGACCAAAGCAAGGTAGCGACAGCCCCAAACTGACCCTAATAAGCAACGACAACCTCAACAAGTCAACGCTGGATAAAGGGACCAAAAATGTAGTTTGAAAACATACCTTAGCCAACAACGACACCCTTAGAACAATCCAAACAACAAACGTCAGTCACAAGGAGGCAAGCAACACCCTCAAGAGTCAAAAGAGTCCACAACAGGCAACAACACCCTCGAGACAGTCTACACAGAAGAAGCCAGCCACAAGATGGCAAACGACACCCTCAAGACAGTCTACACAGCAGAAGCTAGCCACAAGACGACAAACCACACCCTCAAATAGTCCACAATTGGAAGCAACACCCTCAAAACAGTCCACGGCTCACACGTGTGTAAGAGAGGAAGAGTAATCAACCTTCAAAGGAACAACCCTGAGTAGTAGATAAAAAAAACCAAGAGAGCACGCAAGCACAAGGGTCAAAGAAACCCTAGATGTCACTCAAACAAGACTGCTGAAAACCTAGATCAGTTACACAAAAATCATAGCTGAGTTACCTCTTCAAGATGCTTTCATAACGAAGGCTAGGATCAAATTTATAGCCTCTCAATGACCCATAGAAGGTTCCACCTTCTATTTGGTCATTGAGGTTAGGGTTACCCAAAAAGGTCAAGAGGTCAAGCTTTTAGGAGGGTTATCGATTATAAAATTATAATTTAACGTTATGACGTCTTAGGAGAGGGTAAGAAGGGCAATACAAAGGGCTAAGTTACCACACTCAAAAGGGGATGCTTTTATATAACCAAGGAGGGGTCAACACAAGACTAAGCCAATACAAGACTAACCATAAGTCAACAAGAGGGCTACAAGGTGGGGAAAACAACCCTTCTAACCAGAAATCAACAAAAGGGTTAACCATAAGGATAACAGAGGGAGCGACCAAGGTTTGAACTCAGGGCTAAACAAAAGGAGCAACAACCCCTAAACTCTCTCTCTCAATGTATGTGGTCCACATATGTCCCATACAATAATTGGAAGTTCATCATCACCATATAAGGAGGGTTCACACTGGATGATGTGATCCTATGGTCCTCCTGACTGCTCCTAAGGTCAAATGCTAGTGACTCTATCAAGGGGTGGCTAGTCCCTTGAGGAAACAACCTAGCTCAACCATATCGAAGACCTAGGAGAGAAGGACATCACACATCATCATTATCTTGGTTAATTGACCAAGATCCACCTGGTTAACTGACCAGGTTCCCTAGGGATCAACTAGGGGCCCTAGATAACTGCTAGAGGCTTATCTGACTTGATCCTTGATCAAGTACCCTAGATATCAGCTAGGGTTATATAGTGCTTGGTCCCAAACCAAGAATCTCTTTGGTGTAACTGCCTAGGAGGCCCTAATTATCAACTAGGGACTTTTGCCATTGCTCATACTGCTTGGTCCCAGACCAAGATCCCTAGATAACTACTAGGGGCCCTAGATAACTGCTAGGGACTTACACTGCCTGGTTGACTGACCAAGAACTCTAGTTAACTGACTAGGGTGCCATCCTCTCAGAAAATGGCTTTTGCAACTGCATTATCTTTAACAATAACTCAATCCCACAAAGAAAATTGGCCTCTGACTGAATCAGATTGGCCCTTGGAGAAAAATTGGCACACTGAAGATAAATCGACACACCTAAATCGACCCCCTGAATCGGCCCTGTGTCACCCTTGCTTAAGCTTACCTGAGCCGTACAATTGTCGTTCAGATCCGTATAGATCATACGACCTACTCTGTGGCTAGTATAGATAGACCCTCTGCTAATTCAGTTGGTACGATGACTACTGGATTGACCTCTCTCTCTCTCTCATAGTGAAATCAACCCCTTCTCTTTTCTCCCAAATCTTCCTCTGGTTGCAAATCTCTTCTCTCTTCTCCTTAGCCACTGAGTCTCTTGCTCACTGGCTTTCTCACTCATCTTCAGAAAATCTCTTCCTGAAAATGATCTTGTGATCTCTTGTGTGTTTATCCTCTCCTTAGGCTTTCTTTTATAGCATCTCAATGACTAAAACCCTAACCCTAAATTTCCAAAGTGATAGATGACCAAGATTAGATCTTGAGCCTCACTTAAGGACGACAACTGTGACGTAATCTTAAGTTCAATTTTAGTCATTAGGCAATATTAAGTTAAATAGTGTGCTTTTCCTAAGTTAGACTTATGAAAGAGATGTAAAAGTCACTTACTCAGTAAATTGAGCAAGTACCTAGAGAGGTAATAGACAACTTCTGCATGCTTGACACCTAGCCTATGCAGAACCACCTATTCAAGCTATAATCATCAACACCAATGTTGAAAAAGTCGGCATCAACAAAAAGTCGACAACTGCCTTGAATACAACTCCTCGACAACATTGTGAAAAAATTGGGAAAAATTGACAAACATTAAAAAATACAAAATACATTCATTTTTTTTTTAGAATTTCAAACATATAAAGCGACAATAACATCTGAAAACACACTGGAACATAAATATTGAGAAAGCATTGATCTATATCATCATCATGTAGTCATTCCAAATATAAAATGACACATCAAAGTCGATACTGAATCCTTAAACATCATATTTGTCCAATCAAGGACTCAAAAGTGTATAAACAATATAAACTGACATCACATATATAAATGTATCTGAGGAAAACTAGCAGCTAGCTATGTAATATCAATGCCCTATTCCCCTTTTATGGGAAAATATCATGGGTCGTTTGTCAGGCCTACCCCTAGCACTAGTAGTAGCAGTAGAAGGCCTTGGCCCTACATCTAATACCGGACGCTGAGTGATGAATGGAGGACTAGATGTATCAATCGGTGCAAAAGGTGGCAGTGATGCTAGCACATCACCCTTCATGGTGTCTTCGACCTCCTCCTCCTCCTGCTACTGCCCCTCTTGCTACACCTCCTCTATCTCTAGCCATGTAGGTGACTCCTCCATGATAGGAGTCTCAATCTCCACCTTCCACTTAGACAATATATCAATATTATCCAAGGAGATGGCATTCACGTCTGGTTCTTTCTCTATCTGTCTCATCTATAAGCGAAGATTGTAATGGACGTACACCAAGTCATTAAGACGTTTGAACTCCAACCTTTAAGAGGGTAATAATTTTTTTGAGTCTAGAGGGTAATAAATTAATGAATTATATTATTTTAGAGGATCATAGATTCATAAATCACATTAAAAATTTAAATGTAATTGCTTTGTTGAAATTCTAAGTTTTGACCTTTTGCTTCTTATTGCATGTATTTTTTTCAAATACACTCCAATTTTGCTCACATACCGAAGCGATAAAGGTTTGGCTAAGTATTCTGATGGAAAATTTCCGTAAATTTGGTGTCCTCACACCATAGGTTCGCCACCAAGTAGCTACACCAAACAAGAAAGAAGGATAACTAAATTACATTTCATGACATTTAACATTGGAAAACTAAAATATGAAATAAATATAAATAGATCATAATTCATCTTTCAAATAAAGGTTAAAACACTCTAATAACTTACCTGGCGTGAAATCGGTCTTGTCATGAATAGCATCACCAAAGCTAAATACTCCAGTACCATCTTGATACACCTGTATCTTGCGATTGATTGCATTGCGAGTCTCATAATTAGGTATCATCCTCTAAATACAAAGTGGGGAGCCCCTCCAACACTCACTCTTAAAATCAAAATTGCATTTGTAGGCAAATGCGGGGTTGAGGAAGAGTCATGCTGCATGAATGGGTCGATGAAGCATCTTGGTCCATTGACTATCAATCAAATCTCATAACAACATGTGCTTGTTGTGCCCCGGGGTACCCTTTCCCACATAATAGTTCTGAATGGCCTCTTTGGCCCTATCCATGGGCTCATACAAATAGCCCATTGCGGGCTTATCACCATCAACAAGTCTCAGAACCCTTACCAAAGGTTCACTCACTGAGCAGACTTCCGGTTAGGATTATAATCCTCCCTTGTCCAATTTGGTCAGTCACCTAGAGTCAATTTAGTCATTAATTGGGTCCACTAGTACTATTGGGTCAACTTGGCCTAATGGGGCTACATGTACTGGTCACTGGAGTGTGGGGAACACTGCTAGAAGCTAACTGCTACTTACTGCATGCACATGCATAAGTTTGGGCGCCTCCTAGACCAATCCCTACATTTTAGGAGCCACTGGGAGTCTCGACACCAACTTACTTCAGTTAGTTGGAGTTAGTACTAGTTAGTCTTAGTTATCCCCCAGTTACTTTCATTTAGTTCACAATTAGTTAGCTAGTGCTAGTTTTGCATGGCTAATGCATTTCTGCATGTGGAGTAGGTGCCTTTTCCCACCTACTACACTCAGTTGCACTGAGTTAACTAGCTATCATTGATTGATTGAGTTGTTGGACATTTGGGAGTTGATCTGTTGGACTCCGATAGTGATTTAGACAAGTTTAGTTAGCCATGCAATTAGGTAGAGTCAATCAATTCGAATTTCTCTCTCATGCACTCGAATTGAATGGTTATCAATACCAATGTATTACATTGTAATTATTATCCAATTACTTTTGATTAATGAAAGCATTCACAGTTGTAAGCCATTTTTGCACTGTTTCATTCTTCAATTCCTGAGTAAAATTGTGTGATCTATTTTGTGAGTTGTGTGTTGATCCATAGATCTATGTGCTCAATTTAATATGGTATCAGAGCCTCGGCAGGACAAGGCACTTCTCCTCCTATAGATCTCCTACTGGATCCATTTTTTTTTGAGCAAAATTGCTCCTTCCAGCACTGCACCAGAAGCGGGGAATTTACCACATAAATCCTAAGCAAAGGAATTGTTGATCAAGCTTGCTTGATCAACTAAGTTGGGTGTGAAGAAAATTCCAAAAGTGCAGGTTGTCGACCTTAATTTGTCTTTTTGTGTAATTGCAGGTACAACTTCGAATGGATTCATCAGTTCCTCTTCTCACCCCATTCACAAGCTATTCAGAATGGAAGATGAAGATGATTGCATCTTTGAAGAGACAAGATCTCTATGAGGTGTCTATTGGACTTGGTAAAGAGTCTTATGAGAGTGAGAATGACTGGCTGAATGAATGTGATGCAGCTTTTGGAACAATAGGTCTGGCCCTTTCTCCTAGCTTGCGCTACCTCATTAAATCTGTTGAATACCCAAAGGATCTCTGGACAAAATTGGACAAAACCTTTGGAAATATTAATGAGGATCATAATAGCACTTTGGAGAGCAGATCCAGCACCATAAGAGTTTTTGATCCAAAATTCTCGGCCTCTACTCTCTTTGATGAAGTTGTTCAAAATGAAGAAGAAGCATAATTTTCTACACAGTCAATTCAAATTAAAGAAAGTCTCCTTGCAGTGACTCCTTCTCCTGATGCTCTGGAAGTTTATGAGATCTCTGATATCTCATCTCCTCATATGGATGATATAGAAGAAGACATTTGAATCTCTGATATTGAAGAAAAACACTGAGGCACTTCTATGCAAACATTCTCCAGTGATTCTCCTTTGAATTCTGTGCAAAATTTGCCAGTAATTGTTTTCGAAAGTGAAGAGGAATTTGATTTCTCTCCCTCTAATGTTGCTGCTGGTGTGCAAATATGTAATACCTTGGATATTTTGGAAAAAATATCAGATTATAAGAGTGATCCATTCGCTCTCCTTGATCTAGATCTTCCAGGAAATTTCTGCAGTATTGCATGCACCAACATTCCGAATTTTGAAGAAGAAGAAAATTGTGCATCTACCGTCTCGGTGGACCATACTTTTGGATCTGATATAAAATTTATTGGATTTGACCTAATATTACTTCGTTTAATATTTCAGGTTCATGAGCTTTCAGTACTGCTTGTAGCTGCTCTCATCAATTTTGGTGTGAAGAAACAAGTACCTCAAGTCTCCTTCAAAATTGCTGTTGGGAATTTGATTTCATCCCACACTTTTGGATTTGATATGAGGTTATTTGGATATGATATGATCTTATTTGGATCTGATATGATCTTATTTAGATTTGATCTAATATTATTTAGATCTGATCTGATATTATGTGGTTCAAATTTTAGATTCCAAGAGTTTTCAGTCATGCTTGTAGTTGCTCTCACCAATTTCGGTGTGAAAAATCAAGTACCGCAAGTCTTCTTCAAATTTGCTGCTGGGGATTTGGTGTAAGTTTCCTCTCATGAGGTTGCTGCTATTTTATTTTGTGAATCATTCGTTATTTCTGAAGCTATATCAGATTATGGAGCTCAAGCATCCGCTCTCCACAGTCCCAGGGCTTCTCTACCTTTGGTCACATGCTCATCTCCTCACAGAACTAGTAAAGAGGAAGACATTTTGCATCCGCCTGGACACTTCCTGCTAACAATTGGGGCTGATTTTACCACTCATGGTTTGCTGTTCAAGGCTGCAACATATTAGTTGCTTGAGTGTTCCTCACATGGTTCGATTCCTCAAGCACTTTTGCTCTCTTATCAGTTGATTTTAGTTGCTCTACATGGGTCCAGTTTTCCTCCAGCAGCTGTCTATGTTCCTGATTCGGTTGAGCACATTATTATTCTTCCAAAAAGGAAGATTCCTCTAGACATAATCATTTAGTTTGGATGGAGAAGTTCACATGCCAGGCCCTAGGATACCTGTGCACAAAAGAACAGATTGATCCTGATTTTACCTGCTTAGTTTGAGGGGGTGTATTTTTCCCATGAGGTTTTTTCCTGTTTCCTTGGCTATATTGAGCAGCTACTTTTTTTCATTTTAGTTGTAATGGGTGACCTTTGGTTTTAGTTACCAGGGTCCACATTGTCCAAGTTAAGATTCGGGGGGGGTGTTAGGATTATAATCCTCCCTTGTCCAATTTGGTCAGTCACCTAGAGTCAATTTAGTCATTAATTGGGTCCACTAGTACTATTGGGTCAACTTGGTCTAATGGGGCTACATGTACCAGTCACTAGAGTGTGGGGAACACTGCTAGAAGTTAACTGCCACTTATTGCATGTGCATGCATCAGTTTGGGCGCCTCCTAGACCAATCCCTACATTTTAGGAGCCACTGGGAGTCCCGACACCAACCTACTTCAGTTAGTTGGAGTCAGTACTAGTTAGTCTTAGTTATCCCCCAATTACTTTCATTTAGTTCACAATCAGTTAGCTAGCGTTAGTTATGCATGGCTAATGCATGGATGCATGTGGAGTAGGCGCCTTTTCCCACCTACCACACTCAGTTGCACTGAGTTAACTAGCTATCACTGTTTGATTGAGTTGTTGGACATTTGGGAGTCGATCTGTTGGACTCCGATAGTGATTTAGACAAGTTCAGTTAGCCATGCATTTAGGTAGAGTCAATCAATTCGAATTCCTCTCTCATGCATTCGAATTGAATGGTTATTAATACCAGTGTATTACATTGTAATTATTATCCAATTACTTTTGATTAATGAAAGCATTCACAGTTGTAAGCCATTTTTGCACTATTTCATTCTTCAATTCTTGACTAAAATTGTGTGATCTATTTTGTGAGTTGTGTGTTGATCCATAGATCTATGTGCTCAATTTAATATTTCCTCCACTCCTTCCCAGAAGGAGTTAGTGTACACTAACTTGGCAATGGTTTTCCCATCCTCTCTCCTACCCTAAGCACAATCACGGCACTCATCACAAACAAACATTTGCTTCAAGTCAAACTAATATTGAAGCAAAGACTGAAGAGTAATGAATGTGGTGGGAAAACATGGGATTGCAGGACACTTCAACTCCTTGTTTTTGGTGTGCCTCCTCATGAGACTAAGAACAAAAGCATGGTTGTAAATGAACTTGGGGATGCTCCTAACTTGATCAACCACTACCTTGATAAAGGGAATTTTCCCCATATCCTCCAACATCAAATCAATGCGATGAGCTACGCATGGACTCCAAAACAAACTGGGGTACCTCTCTATAAGCATCTTTCCAGCAACCACATAATTACCTGCATTATTTGTAATAACTTGCACAACATTGTGCACCCCAATATCCTAGATGAACCCATCCATCAACTCGCATAAAAGTGTTGCATCTTTTACATGTGCCAATGCATCAATCGATTTTATAAACATGGTACCTCTAGGACAATGTACCAAGAAGTTGATAAGGGTTCTACTCTTATCATCTGTCCAACCATCTGACATGACTGTGCATCCAGTGCTCTCCCATGACTGCCCGAACTCTCCTAACCTAGCACCAATGTCCTTCTTTTGTGCTTGAAGAATTGGGCCTTGCAACTCCTCAAATGTGTCACTTTTATACCTGGGCCAACTACTGCAATGGCATCACACATTGACTACCAAAATGGATTGTTTTTAACAATGTTGAGAGGTATGTGACTCCAGTAAAGACACCTCCCCATTAACCTGTCCACTTCTACCTTTTCTGATTTCTTTACAACTGACTTGATAGAAGGTTGTGCTCCACCTCCTGTTCGTGGAACAAAATAGGGTGAGAGCCCCACCCTCCCAATAGGTGAAGCCATGGAGCCCCTTCCACTACGCTCACCGATAGTGGTAGATAGAGATGCACTTACACTTCTTGCTTGACCAAAAGCTGCAAGCTCAACTTTGTTTGCAGCGATCTCATCTTTCTTTCTATTTTTTTCATGGATGGAGTCATGGGAAGATCTCATGATTTTTGGGATCATTGCAGTACAAAGGCCAACGTCATGTCTAGGTAGTTTGGCTAGATGGTATTTCAACTTGTTAACCCCTCTCGACATGTGATGCCCACATAATTTGCAACACAATTTTTTCCTATTTGTTCCATCCTCGGGCTCACCATACTGCCAAAATGGGTCCAATGGATATGGCACTTTTGCAAATGGAATGGCAACCTCAAAATGCAAGCCTAGGGCACAAAGAAACACATAAAAATAACATTAAATCCTAATGGAAAAAAAAAACAACATTTTAGCTTAAAAAATCAGACCTCTAAATTTATATTTTAAGCCATGAAAAATAAGAACAAGAGGGTGGCTAAAAAACTAAAAAAACAAGCATGCTATTCCATTCTAAATCCCTCTTACATTGCGACTGTTTTTCATATTTTTGGGCATGGAAATCAATGGCAAAATGGCAAAAAAATAACAAAATAGAGGCAAAGGAATAGGCAAAGAAATATGCAAGAAAAAATGCAAACAATCCATGGAAAAGATAGAAAAAAATGGGATAAAATGTACATGCCTGTGAGAAAGATTGAGTTGATTGGTTTGAATCTTGAACCCTTGCTCCACAAAGATCCTTGATGGAGATGGTAAATGGTGTTTGAAAGCCTCCAAAGTAGTTGATGGTCTCCTCTTGCCCTTCTCATTCCTTCTCCAACAAGCCTCTAAAGCAAATGACAAAAAAAACCGATTTTGCCTTCTTAACCCGCGGATCCAACTTGTTGAGCGACTTTTTGGCTTGACCCACGCTTCTTTCCAAAAAGTCGCGACTTCTCGATTTTTAAAAAATTCGCGACTTTTACCTGTCGAAAAATCGGCTCGGGGCAAAAGTCGTGACTTTTTAAAAAATTGACAAAAAATTGTCGAGGTTTTCAACATTGATAAACACTCCCTCCTAGCAAGGAAGGTGTTCTGCACCACTCCCATCTTAACCCTAAAGGAAACAAGCTTGCCCTTCATCAAAGCCTTGGTGAGAATATCTGCAACCTGCTCGTTTGTGGAAATATACTGAAGCTTCACAATTCCCCTCTGAATTTTGTCCCTAATGAAGTGGTATCTGATCTCTATGTGTTTGGACTTGTCATGAAACACTGGATTCTTTGAGAGTTTTATGCAACTCTAGTTATTACAAATGGATCACTGTAGGATCCAACTATTGACCAAATAACTTTGTGAGCATCTTGCGAAGCCAAATGGCTTCACAACTCGCTAAACTCGTTATCATGTACTCGACCTTTGTTGAACTAAGTGCCATTGATATTTGCTCCTGCTAAACCATGAAATCGCTGTTGACCCCAAGTTGAAGCAACACCTTGAGGTGCTTTTCCTGTCCACTACTCCTTGCCCACAGTGTGTTTTTATAGCCTTGTAACTGCACTCCAATTCTCTTGACATAGCTCAATCCATACTCCACTGTACCTCGTAGATACTTGAGCACATGCTTTGTTGCAACCCAATGTACCCTCCTTGGATCAACCATAAATTGACTTAGGTTAGTCACATCAAAGCATATATTTGGCCTAGTGTCAACCAGATACATCAACGAACCAATCAATTGCTTGTACAATGTAGGATCCATCAATTCTGACTCGAAAGCATCGAGCTTCTTTAAATTGGTGATCATAGGTGTAGACATAGGTGTGCAATCCTCCTTCTCGAATCTCCTCACAATATCAATTGCATATTTTCCTTGTCCCAGGAAAGTCTCACCTGTCTTCTGCCACACCTCTAATCCTAGAAAGTAGTGCATCATGTTGATGTCCTTCATCTCGAACTCTGAAGCTAGATCATGCTTGCGCATCTCAATTAGCTTCTCTGACCTAGTAAGAAACAAGTCATCAACATGAAGTACAAGATAAGTGGATCATTTCCAACAAGTGTAAATACAAGTTGGGATCCGCCTCACTCTTGATGAGGCCCATAGCCAATAGATATCAATCAATCCTTGAGTACCATGCCCTCGATGCTTGCTTGAGTCTGTATAATGCTTTCTTCAACCTGCACACATGAGAATCTCTCCCATGCACTTCAAATCTCTATGGTTGCTTAATGTACACCTCTTCCTCAATCACTCCGTTGAGGAGGGTTGTCCTCGCATCCATCTGATGTATCCTCCACCCCATCTCTAAAGCAATAGATATAACAGCCTTAATAGAAGTATACATGGCTACTGGAGCGAATTTCTGCTCATAGTCTAGTCCCTCCTTCTAGGAGAACCATCTAGCCATGGACCCTGCCTTGTACTTCTCCACACTGCCATCTGTCACCTGTTTGATTTTAAAGATCCATCTCGAACTAATCACTGATTTTCTTTCTGGCCTCAACACTGTTGTCCCACACATCATTCTTCATGATTGACACATACTCCATCATGGCATCCCTCCAAACCTGATGGCTTGTTGCCTCCTTAGCACTGGTAGGCTTGGAATCAATGATGTCACCTATGAGTGCCATGTAACTAAGAAATTATCTCGTTGGTTTGCTCTGCCTGAAAGTACTCCCAGGAGCCTCCACATGCTCTTGAGCATCTCTCAATGTTTGCTCTAGCCGTCTCGGCCTCCTTCTGACAAAAGTAGAAGGAGCCTCCAAGTCCTCCTGGTTTGAAAATTGAGTCCCTGACACCTGTACCTATTGGTGCTGGTCTCAGCTCAACCTTTGAAGCCTCTCGCCCCTCATCCTCTGCCACTGCTGGAAGGGTGTCATATGACTTCCTAAAGGCTCGACTCTCATCAAACCGAACATTCCTCCTCACCACTGTTTTCCTAAGTGATGGAACGCATATCCTTTATGCCTTTTTCTCTGCTGAAGGTTCCAACTTTGTCCTCTTCTTTGATAGTACATGCACATACACCGGACATTTGAAGATATGAAAGTGATGAATCTCTTGTCTCACTCTTGTTAATGCTTCCTTAGGAGTCTTGTCTCCCAAGACCTTATGAAAACTCCTATTTTGAATGTAAATTCCTATGTTGCATGCATCTGCCCAGAGAAACATGGGCAAATCCTTATCATGGATCATTGCCTTGGTAGCTCCAATGATGGCCTTGTTCTTCCTCTCTGCAACCCCAATCTGTTGTGGGTTGTAAGGTACTGCCAGTTCCTTCTTAATTCTCACCTTTTGGTTTCAAGGAATTGGAGCTCTATCTTGTGATTGGCTTACTCCTTTAGTCTCGGTATATCCATTGATTGTCAAACCTATGTGTCTTGCTTTATAGTAAAGTAGCTGTGCTTGATTCCCCACAAATCTATCTTTTTGGGAGAACTATAGTAGGCTCCCCATGGATCAAGCCAGGTGAGCAGAAAAGAATCTCGAACAAATCAAATCATTTCTAAGGGAAGTGGAATGTATGTTTTAATTAGTTTAAGTAACCAATTTTATTCTTAGTCAAGCATATATCCTAAGTGTGGAGTGTGCTTCACTTAATTAGCCAATAGTTCTAGTGCGCAACAACAATTGTGATATGCAAGTATTAGCCAAATTACAAGTGTTCATCATCATCAAACATATGAACCAATCATACAACAACCCTTGTACATCAGCATCAGCAGAGACGTATCAGTATATATTATCCAAAGCACAGCAGTATGACATGAATTATACAATATATCAGTCATTAAGGCATTAGTAATTATACACCATTTGTTTAAGTATCCATTCCAGACTTTGTGTAAGCAGCATTATGTATAACCAAGCAGTCAAATCAGATCTGAAATGAAGTATTAGCAGCAGTATATTGATCCATCCCAGTATTCTATGGGCTATAAAGGCAATTATAACCATACAACCCAACTCTGTATGTGCAGCAGTAAGTATAACCAGCAGTAGACAAGCTCAGAAACAAAGTATCGGTAGCTGTATAATAATGCTTCAGAGTTTACGAAGTGTGCATCTAGTGTGTAAACAAGGTTATTGACAGTCCACCTTTAGTTGCAACTCGAACCAGCAATAACTAACCATTCCAACCAGTATTTGTTCATTTGTATTAAGGACTGATAGAAAATGAATGGTACAACAGACTATGTATGGGGAGGGTTGCCACTGTTAGGAAGCCCTAACACTTGGCAAAAGCTTGGACAGAGACTTGAAGATGAGCAAGCAAAGGGCTGCTCCAGGCCTGGAGATAGGACGGAGGGCTGAAAAGGTGAGGAAGAGGTGAACTGTGAGGTATAGAGGGACTTAGAAGGCAGTCCGAGCCTGTTAGGAACAACATAAGGGCTGGTTTGTGGAAGAAAAGGGTACGAACCCTAGAAAGAGCAGGCCGGGGGTTGCAAAGAGCAGATGGAGGGATTTTATGAGAAGGCCGTGACCTTAGAAGAGGAGACGGAGGGCTGTGGGAGATGGTCGAGGGTTGGACACAGCCAAGAAACGGAGGCTGTGGGCTGATGTGGAGGGAGAAAAGCAGGTCGAGGTTAGGGAGCAGCCCAAGGAAGTAGGCCGAGGTGAAAATAAGGCCATGCAAGGGTCTTGAGGAGGCTAGGGAATAGAAGGCGAGGGTTGGAGAGAAGAGAATGATAGGCCGCTAGGGTAGAAAGAGGGCCAACCTAGGGTTTAATGCAGCCCTAACAGTCCTAAACTGACCAAAAACTAACCCCAAACTAACTAGGTCGTGGAAAAGAGAAAGGTTTGGGACTAAGGGAAAAGAACCCTAGCAAAACCCTAACCTAACCTTGGGCTTCTAAGTAGTGATTAACCTACCTCTAGAGAAGACTAACCTAGGTTTACTACTAGCCCCAAAGCACTAAGGTTCTAACCCTAGAAGGACATACTTCTACACCAAGGTGACTAAGAATTGATAAAGGATCAAGACAAGACAAATGCAACCCTAAAAGCCTACCATTCCATCCATAAACATAATCATTCATCAATCACTAACAAAGAGAAATTAAGATAAATCATGGATACCTCCTTGTGCACGTGTTTAGCCAACAAATCACAACATCACCTTTGCAAGAGTGTTGAACCAAAGAAAACTTCAAGAATTCATCACCAAACCCAGAAAAAGTCTTCCTCAAGAGGGGGCGCCTCGCTTCAAAGAGCCCTAGTAGGGTAGAATAAATGCATAGTGTTTTATCCCAATTATCTTATGTTAAAAATGAAGTGAGGAGAGGATTATAAATAGCCTTTCACAGTCACTTTACAAATATATCCAGGCCGGCATGCCTTAAAATGTCAATATGAAATTATAAAATATCAACTTAAAATTATAACATAAAATCCGTTATGCCCCATGTAACCTCAAGTAGCCGCGAAACATGTGTTGAGATACCTTGCAGGGACAATGGATTATGGTCTGGACTACAGAAGTTCGGGTGGTGTTAGTTTGGTTTGCTTCATGGATTCAGATTGGGAAAGTAGTGTGACGGATCGGAAGAGCACTTTCGATTGTTCTTTCAATTTGGGCATGACACCAGTGTCGTGGTTCAATCAGAAGCAAAGGTCCATTGCTTTGAGTTCTGCTAAGGCTGAGTACATGGTAGCCAGTCATGCTAGTTGCAAGGCAATGTGGCTCCGCAAGTTGTTGGTGGCTTTCTTTTATCATGAGCTGAGGCCTACGGTGATATATTGTGACAATCAAAGTTGCATCCAGCTCTCTGAGGATCCAATTTTCCATGATAGGTCAAAGCACGTAGAGATCAAATACCACTTCATCCGAGATCATGTTCAGAGAGGAGCTGTGGAGTTATAGTACATTTCCACTGATGAGCAAGTAGCAGACATTCTGACGAAATCCTTGGGGCAGGGCAAGTTTGTCTTCTTCAGGGACAAGTTGGGGGTGGTGCAAAACACTTCCTTTGTAATAGGGAGTGTTGAAATTTTGTACCTAGGAAGTTGTTCCCTTAGGTGATTTTGCCTAAGTCACAAAAAGGGGGAAAATACATGACCTTTGCATTAAATGACTTGAGATGAGCATTTAACTTCACTTTAGGGATTAAAGTGACTTTCCAAAGTAGTGGTTGAGTGAAAAATAATCAATGGAGAGGAAATGAGATTTAATCCCATCTATTGATTTAATTTCATCAAATTCAACGTGAACCCTTGGATTTGGTGATCCACCAATTTCTCCATTATTCAAACATAAAGGCAAGCGAGGCATTTTTGAAGAGTTTATTGTTCATTTTCCATGAGCATTGGAGAGGTCGAGTTCTTGAGAAAGAGAAGTCGAGCCAGGAGAGAGGAAACTGTACAACATGAATCCCAAGGTAGTTTTGGCTTTGTTTAGCAGCACGCAAATTGAGGCAGTTAGCACACAAATCAGGGAGGATTTGGGCACAATTTTTGAGGAGCGTGTTCAACATTTATTATAGGCCATACATAAAATCCGCACACTCCGTACAGCCCCTGTATGTTGGCTGGGCACGTGTTTCGAGGCAGTCTGGGCACAATAATTGAGACACATTGCTGCTGTTTCAGTGGATGCTTTTTTCGAGAGGAAAAACTAATTCTAGGCATGAAATTCAAGGCCGTACAGGATGTCAGTGACAGGCCGTACACTGCAGATAGGTAGCACGAATTTCGAGACTGTGCACATAATTAATGGCAGCCTCTTCACTGTTTTCCAGGCACCCAACTGGTTGAGATAAGTTGAATTTGAACTTGAAAATTGCTGTACAATTTTATTTAAGAAGAAATGAAATTTACTCGCTTAGGAACAGGTTTTCCCCTTGTGGGTTTTGCCTGGGCAAATTGCCAAAACTATTTGTCTGAAATATTTTCATTGTGCCCAATATTAATTTTCTGCCTGTAAAAATTTGAAGTTCATCTTGTGTTTAAAGTTTATTTATAGTTTATGAGAAATGATTCAGTTGCAGCATTAAAAACTCATTGGGTTGGGCATTAAACAATTCAAATTCAGACATGAAACCGGGCTGGGATTGAACATTAAAAACTTTCACATAAAATTCATCACTGTTATGCTCCAAGCTCCAACTCAATATTGCCATGATTTTCCCATTGAAACAGGCTAATTTCTAGTGCGTTGAATGCTCTGTCATTTAGCACTTTGAATTCTATGGCATTCAAGACTATAAAGAGTATGTTGGCAGTCCTCAGTCCTGTCACTTGTCTTCCAATGCCTTTTTACGGGATCATATGTTTGTCTCTAAATGTGAAGCCTATTCTTTAAAGCTTTTACTCTATTATCTGCTTTTCTAGGACCTTAGGGTTTGATATCTTTGGCATTATCATTCAAGGAAAAATATGGAAGACATGTTTCTTATTTCACATTTCTTGTGTTCTGACAGGTTGAGATAAAGAACATGAACTCATTCTCTGCAATGCAACGGGCCATTGATTTTGAGATTTCTCGGCAGGTGACTCTCCACCAAGAAGGTCAAGGTGATAAGATCGTCCAAGAAACTAGACTTTGGGAAGAGGAAAGTCAGGTTTGAAAAAGCATTGATAGAAGCTTGATTTTGGATGTTTTAATTGAAGCTGCAACATCTTTGGGAATGTTTGACATGTATAGCATCTCTGTATTTCTAGAATATGCGTATCATCTCTCTTATTTAATTTCATGCTTTTTCAAATTGTCTCCAATGCCCCTTCATGTCTAAAAGATTGTCTTCTGTCTCTGTACTTGCAGCGTACAATTACCATGCGGGTCAAGGAGGGACTTGCTGATTACAGATACTTTCCAGAACCTGATCTTCCGGAAGTTATCTTAACACAGGATTATATTGATGCTCTTAAAGCTAGTCTGCCAGAGCTCCCAGATGAAAAGCGCCGGCGTTATGAGAGAATGGGGCTTAGTATGCAAGATGTCATCATACTAGCAAATGACAATGATGTAATTGTTGAATGACGAATGTACAATGATCCATCTTGATATTAATGCTCTAAATTCAACTGAAAGTGATGTTCTGTTGTTTGTATTAGGTGGCAGCTTTTTTTGATGCAGTTCTGCACGAGGGAGCTGATGCAAAGACAGCTGCTAATTGGATAATGGGTGATATAGCAGCATATCTTAAGAGTGAAAAGCTGTTGATATCTGAGATCAAATTAACACCTTTAGAATTAGCAGACCTTATAGCCTTAATTAAAGATGGAACCATCAGTGGAAAAATTGGCAAAGAGGTTAGATGTGTTGTCTTTGTTGCCTTTTTTAAAAGCCTGGGTTAGTTGCAAATTGTGAGTCTAACTACTCTTGATCTTATCATTTATGTTTATTTTTCCCTTGCCTACAGGTTCCGTTGAATAGTACTATCTATCACATTACTTTATTTACTCTTTCTTCTGTTCATATTTTTCTTGTGCTTTGACTTTATAAGAATGCATATTCATTATAATACGAAACATAGAATTGTTTACATGCCTTTTCTTTACAGCCGCTTTGACAAATTTTGCGTAACTGAACAACCTTTTTGAGTAACTATGGTACCAACCATCTGAGCATGCCCTGGAGTTTAAAAAAAATAGGATTTGAAGCTTCCAAGGACAACTTAATTCAACATTCTGAAACATTTTGAGTTGTGAATTGCATGTTAAGGCACGCCATTGGCTATAATTATATATAACATATCTTTAATTTTTCAGTCACATTGACTGCTTTTTCATCACCCATGGACATTAATATCATTTTCTCTCTTTTCAGATACTAGTACAACTTCTTGCAAAAGGAGGAACTGTCAAAGCATTGATAGAAGAAAAGGGTCTGGTTCAGGTAAGTGATGTAATGCAACCCCTCCAGGGATGCTTCAATGTCAACATGTGTAGTGTTAAAGTTTAGGGTTAGATTAGGATTTGACATAAAAAATTAAACTTTAATGCATAAACAGAATTAAACAAAGTTAATTCAGAATAGTACTGCTGCAAAAGTGTTTTAAAACTCGGTTGAGTCCGAGTCCGAGTCGGCCAATTTGGCTGAGTTGACCTCCAACCGAGCTGACTCGGCCTCTAAACCGGCTCGGGTGACCGATTTGATACTGAACCGGCCGAGTTGGTGTCCAACTCGTCCGGTTCGGTACTGAACCGGTCAACTCGCTTGAGTAATGGGATGACTCGCCCGAGTTAATCCGAGTTGATGCATGGAGTTATAAACACTAAATTTTTATTTTTTTAAAATTAATTCCTAAACTTTGGAACTTCAGATATGTCTTGCATGTTAGTTAATACTATGCCTATTCTTGTCTCTTAACCTGCTAACGATTTTTGCTAATGGTCATTTAGGACTATAGTAAGTCTTGTATTATAAACAATTTACAGATCTTGTTACTGTACTATTCTTTATAAACTGGAGTTTCTCTCCCATTGTGAGTGGGTTACGTAGCGTTGAGGCACATTCATTGCCATTTTGTTGATATTTCTTGTAACTATGAGAAACTAGAAGGAAATTTTGCATGGTTGGAACTTGAAAAATGAGTATGGAATCTGGATTTTCAACACATGCTATTTGTTTACTTTAATCAGCAAAGTCTGTATATGTCTCTGAGGTTATGGTTATATTTGAATTAGCAATTTAGCAGATGGTAAAATGATAAACTATATTGAATATGGAAAGAATCAAATAAAATAAATTAGTGAATTATGCCACTCTACAAGCCATTTAGGCCTTCTTTGATTATGTATTTTCATTTTGTTGCTATCTTCCAGATATGTATTGCACAGTACACATTGTGCCATTTCGATATGTTCACAACTTCACCCTTATATGGTATATAGTATATATATGGGCAGACTTTGGTTATTTTGTCTCTAATGCTTTGGAATCATGGATTAGAATATTAAAAATATTATTTTCTTTAAAATTTAAATATTTTATGTGTTTTTTAGTGAATCGAGTCCTTCAATTCAAATCGGTCGAGTCATTACCGATTCACTGCCAAGTCCGAGTCCGAGTTTACCCTCGGCCGATTCCAAGTCCGAGTCCGAGTTTTAAAACTATGGCTGCAATAAATTCAAACATAATTTTCATCTCTTTCAACTTTAACACTCCACTGATCATTGCGTTAAATTTGGTCCTTGAGATGATTTACCAAATGCCATGTACAATAACAATACTATAACTGATGCAACAAAACAATAATCATGTACAGGAAATAACAACAGTAAAGAACAGTAACAATACTAATCTAGAATTGTTTTGGATCAACCTTATACTCGGGTACATTTAGGTTATGATCTTGTCACTGAAGGGACAAGTCACCTAGATGAACAAATGATGTACCTTGAGAGAGAGCGTATGAGGGATAAAGTAATAAGGGTACAGACCTCAGATTCTTAAGAAACTTCAATCATTTAATCAGGCTTTTAGCCGCACTTCTTAAGAAGGCAAAGACACATTTCACAGCTCAACCGAGAAACACCGTCACACCAGCAGAGAGACACAGTCATGCGCAACAGAGACACAGTCACACTAGCAGAGAAACATACAATCACGCTAGCACACAGTCATGCCTAGTAGAGACACACAATCATGCCCAGAAGATAAGACCAGTCATGCCCAACAGAGAAGACCAGTCACGACAGCAGCAGAGAGGATACAGTCACAGCTCAGTCCAATAAAAGTCATGCCCAGAATTAGCAGCAGTATAAACACCCAACAATTACGAGCAACAAAAAGAGGGACAAACAGTCCTATGACCCAGCAGTTTAGACACTAAACAGTCACAGTTCAACAAGAAGAAGTCACGTCCCAACAACCGAATAAACTCACAGTCATGCCCAACTAGAAAGCAGCAGTGTACTAATAAAAAAAAATCAGATCTGAATTTCTCCACACTCAAAAATCAGATCTGAGCTTTTCCACATTCGAAAATCAGATCTGTGATTTTCCGCACATTCAAAAATCAGATCTGAGATTTTCCACACATACTTGAAACTTTTAATTTATAATCTTTGACAGGCCTTCTAGAAAGGTCACTTAAGCAACCCCTAAGTTTTAGGAATGTTATCAATAATAGGGTACCAAAGGTCCAACAATAAAAACTATAAAATTAAAAGGTCCAAAAATAAAAACCATAAAATAAAAGTGGACTTAGGATAGGGTACCAATGGTACAATGGTTTTACAAAAATAAAACCATAAAATAAAAGTTGAGTTAGGATAGGGTACCAAATTCCAATGGTCCAATGGTCTTACAAAAATAAAACCATAAAATAAAAGTCGACTTGGGATAGGGTACCGATGGTCCAATAGTCTTACAAAAATAAAACCATAAAATAAAAATTGTCATACTAAAGGTACACACAATAAGAGTGCTAGGACCAAGTAAATTTTCCACAAGTCAACCATGTAAATTTTCCTTTAATATTCAACTAGGGCTAAACAGTGCATTCAAAATATCTACTGATAACCACACATGAATATCTTTTATAGTATGCAACGGAAATATAAAACAGAGAGATAACTCGCAAGATCACAACATAAAAATGACACGATTATTTTGGGTATGGAAACCCGCGGGAAAACCCAAGATGGGAAAACCGATGCAGCAGTCATATATAGATTTTATTATGAGAAAATATGGAATGTTACAATCACTGCAAATTCACCTGAACTTGGCGAATGTAGCTACATGGCATAAACACTGGATGAACCCACAGCTAAACCTTAGCACCCCCCTGAGAGAGTGTACGACGCAGCTGTATGGTCTCACATGTGCGGATCCCTATGATCGTACGGCTGCTGTACGAAATCCGTACGTTCTTGCTGGCAGCTGTTCGGAATCTGTATGACCTTCCTCCTGCAGCTTTGCCTGTGTGGGTTCTGTCTGCTCGATGAACCTGCTCCTCGATCCTTTGTCTTCCTAGCTAAATCCTCTGTCTGACTTTTCTCCTCCTGTCTGTATCTTGTCTTTGTCGGAATACAAGTGTGTGTGTCCTCTCAAACAATTGATCTCTCTTAGATAACTTTAGGTAAAGCATAAAACCTAATTTCACTTTCACCTAAAGTCAATAATCATTTTAATTATTTCCCAAAGTAAACTTAGGAGAAATAATTAAATACAATTGGTTTCCTATTTTAGAGTCTTCTGCATACAAGGACACTTGCATGCAGGAAGACCTTCCTTGTTGCTGCTAATCTAACACTCCCTCTCAACGAGGAAGGGATTCGGTAGCAACCCCAACTTATCTCTTAACTCCACAAAACTCTGTTTGCAAAGTGCCTTGGTGAAAATGTCTACCACCTGCTCATCTGTCTGTATGTACTCCAACCGAATGGTTCCTCTCTAAACAAAATCTCTCAAGAAGTGGTACCTGATGTCTATGTGTTTGCTTCGGTCATGGAACACTAGATTCTTAGAGAGCCTGATGCCACACAGTGAACTACTGTGGCTTCTAGCTCACACTCGAACAACCCTAAAAGTAACTTCTTCAGCCACATACCCTCACAAGCAGCCACGCTGGCTGCCATGTACTCAACCTCTGCTGAGCTCAATGCAACTGAATTTTGCTTCGTGCTGAACCAAGAGACAACCCCTGACCCAATGCTGAAACAACAACTTGAAGTACTCCCTTGGTCCTCTACACCTAAGTCACCTAGTTTGAGTTCGTGTTCGAATTCAGAGACGTTGAAAATTGACAAAAAGTTGACAAGGAAAAATTTGGTGATAAAATTCGACAAAAAATTCGTGTCTATAAATTTTGAAAATTTAAAATATTTTATTTTATATATAAATATTAAATATACTAATATATATTGAATTATTTAAATTGTATATAATTTATTTTATATATAAATATTAAAATATAACAATACATATTACTTTATTTAAATATTAGATAATATATTTTATAGATAAATATTAAATATAAAAATACATATTGATTTATTTGAATAGAAAACTTTAATAAAATTAATTATGATTTGCCTGTTAGCTGTCCACACCCTTGACCAACCAAGATCAAATGAACATGATCGAACAAGACTACACCTTCCCTTCGAGCCTTGATCACGACCTGTAGGCTACCAGAATTGACAAGAAAGAAGGTTGAAACCAGAGTCCTGACTCACGATGACTTGCTTGAACTGCGACTTGCTGGAACCACCAACTGCCAGAACCAGAAGCCGCCGAAACAGACAGAAAGAGATCCACGACACCGACTCACGATGAATTGCTGGAATTGCGACTTGTCGGAATCACCAACTGCAAGAACAAAAAGCCGTCGAAACAGATCCATGATTTGTCGGAATCGACCAGAAATAGGGCACGGAATACGACTCACCAAACTTCACGGCGACTGTGAGCTCATACTTCAGAAAATTCATTGAGTAACAAAGTCACGGGCGGGAGAAGGGTTTACCCACTTGAAAATCGACGACTTTTTTGAAACAAATTCGGGTTCCTCCAAAATTCGGTGATTTTCGATTTTGAAGGCGAAAAATCGGTGACTTAGCTCTACACATTTGGCCTAGTCAGCATCTGTGAAACCTGCTAACTATGAAGTCCCCCTGTGTCCATAGACCAATCCCATAAACCAATCCATACTCCACTGTACTTCTGTTGTAGCGAAGTATGTGCTTCGCAACCGTCCTGCACTCTTCGAGGGTCCACCATGAATTGGCTCAAAGAGTTGACTTTAAAGTTGATGTCTGGTCTAGGGTTGACAAGATACATAAGTGATTCGATAAGCTGGCGATACATGTTAGGATCAAGTCCGTTTGACCTTGATGCATCAATCTTCCTCCAGTTGGAAACTAGAGGTATGGGCATAGGCTTACAGTCCTCCATCCTGAATCTCTTCAAGATCTCTACTGCATACTTCCCTTGTCCAATGAAGAAGCATCCATCTCTTTGCCAAACCTCCAAGCCCAGAAAGTAATGCATCGGACCAAGGTCCTTCATCTCAAACTCCATGGCAAGGCTGGACTTGTAGTCTCCAATTAGCCTCTCATCTCCTGTCAAAAAGAGATCATCCACAAATAAGACCAGTATGAGAGGCACCTCACTTGTCAAGAAGTACAGGTTGTGGTCGACCTCACTCCACCGAAATCTTGTTTCTCGTAAATAGCTGTCAATCCTCGAGTACCATGCTCGAGGTGCTTGCTTGAGCACGTAAAGAGCTCGATGCAATCTGCATACACACATCTCCCTGTTCTCCACATCAAACCCCTCTAGCTACTCAATATACACCTCCTCCTCTATCACCTCCTCCTCTATCACTCCGTTGAGGAAGGCTGTCTTGACATCCATCTGATGGACACTCCAGCCCATCTCAGCTGCTAGTGAGATAATGGTCTGAATGGAAGAATACGTGGCAAGAGGGGCGAAGATCTCCTCATAATCAATACCCTCCTTTTGTGAAAACCCCTTTGCCACGAAGCACGCCTTCTACTTCTCCACACTTCTGTCTGCTGTGTGCTTCACCTTGTAGATCCATCTAGATCCCACCACCTTTTTCCCTTGTGGCCTCAACACAACCTCCCGTACTTGGTTTTTCATAATGGAGTCATACTCCTCAACCATACTCTCTTGCCACACCTCATGTTGTGCAACCTCCCTGAAGCTGGAAGGTTCATAGTTAATCAACTTTGTCATTAGTGCCATATAACTAAGTCCCTGCCACACCTCATGTTGTGCAACCTCCTCGAAGCTAGAAGGTTCAGAGTTAATCAACTTTGTCATTAGTGCCATATAACTAAGTCTCTCTAGTGGTACGCTTCGTCTAAAAGTTCTCTGTGGAGGATCAACCTGCCTGGAATCCTGTACTGTGGACCTAAACTACTTAGGCCTTGGCCTAGTGTCAATTTTCCGAGGGTGCTGGATATCCGTCTCCTACTGCAGCTCATCCTCCAAGTCAATGACTGTAGGATCCTACCCACTTGAGTCCCTCTGACCACCAAAATCTGTGCTTTGTGTCTGTACCTGTACCTGTACATCTGGCTCTTCCAATTTGGCCCCCGACTCTTGTGCTGGCTGCTGCTCTGTTGGTAAGTCCAAAGATCTCCGCAAGGCCCTATCCTCATCGAACTGGACATCTTTGCTCACAATGATCCTCCTGCGAGCAGTAATGTGAACTCTATATGCCTTTGAAATCTTGCTGTATCCAACAAGCAACCCCTTCTCTCCAGAAGGGTCCAGCTTCTTCCTTTTGTCAGCATGAACATGACAATAGTAGACACTTCCAAATATGTGAATGTGACTCACATCTGGCCGTGTTCCTGTGAAGACCTCCTCTGGTGTCTTGCTCCCCAAAGTTGTGTGGGGAAACTTGTTCTGAATGTATACTACAGTCTTGTATGCCTTGGCCCAGAGGAATAGTGGTAATCCTTGATCAAATAGCATGGCCTTGGTTGCTCCAACCATAGTCCTGTTCTTCCACTCTACAACTCCATTCTGCTGTGGGGTATGGGGAACAGTGTGCTCCTTCTTGATCCCTTTAGTCGAACAATACTCCATGAACTCATTGGAAGTGTATTCACCCTCGTTGTCTGACCTCAACACCCGAATCTTCTTTCCTGTTTGGTTCTCCACAAGAATTTTGAACTCTCGGAACCTCTCAAAAGCGTCTAACTTGGCCTTCAGGAAATAGATCCAGGTTTTCCTGGAATAGTCATCAATGAAGGTTACGCAGTAACTGTAACCACTGAATGAATGGACACTCGTAGGTCCGCATACATCAGAATGCACCAAGTCCAAGGCCTCCTTAGACTTGTGCTCACTCTGTGGGAAAGGCTTCCTAATGTTCTTCCCCAAAGCACAACCCTTATAGTGGTTATGCTTTTCCTCCTGTACCTGAGGAACTCCAATGAATTCCCGTCTCAAATGCTCCAGTGCTCCATGGTGTCAGTGTGCTATCCTCTTATGCCACAACTCACCCTGACTGCTGCTGATTAGAGCCTTTGCAGGCTCAAAGTGTAGTCTGTAAACTTTCCCTCTCCTCCTTCCAGTCACTCGATCCAAGCTCCTATTTGACCCCTTGGGCCTGATATATACTCTATGGTCACGGAACTTCACCTAATATCCCTTGTCCTCCAGAGTGGAGACTGATATAAGGTTCTTGGTCAGTCCTGGAACATACAACACATCAGGAAAACTGAAGGGTTTGCCAGACTCCCTCTCAAATGAAACAGTGCCAACTCTCTGCGCCTAATACCGCGCATCATCACCCAACTCAACGTAGATCCTTGTTCCACCCTCCTGCAAGTCTCTAAAGAATCTCTTTTGTCCAGTCATGTGACTAGATGCTCCACTCTCGATGTACCATATACTGCTCCCTGGGGTGCTTGCCATGCAAGCTATCAGCAAAACTCCTTATCAAAGTTTCTTCTGAACTCTACCACCTCTGTAGATCCAACCATCTGAGTGTTACTCTTCTTCTTCCTGTCTGGGCATTGGGAGGCAATGTGTCCCTCCTTGTGGTAGATAAAACACTTAACCTTTGACACGTCAAGGTTCTTTTTACCATCGTTCTTCCTCTTTGCCTTCCCCTTGCTCTTCCCTGTAAGAGATAGAGCCTCCTCATCCATAATCTGTGGGGCACTGCTGGATGAGCCTGATTGTTGACCCATGTGGGTCTCCTCCTGCACAAAGTCATCGCATAGTCTGTGCCAATCAGGGAGATTCTCCCTAGCCACAACACCTTTGACAAAGGTGTCCCATGGCTTAGAGAAACCATTGAGGGCTATCCGAACTAGCTCCTCAACATCAGTCTTAGAGCCAACAACTCCAAGCTCATCCCCGATTTGTGTGATCCTCGTGAGATAAGGCACCACTCCTTCTCCTTTGGCCATCTTGGTGTTGTGCATCCTCTCTTGCAACACCATCGTCTGGTTCTCGTTCTTGCTTTGGTACAAACTTTCCAAAGCCTTCCACATCTCCAATGCGGTCTTCTTACCAGAAAGGTGAGGGACTATATGGTCCTTCACTCCATCCATGATAATCAGCATGGATTTGGAATCAATCTTCTTCCAAGCTATCAGATCTGCCAGATTTGTGGGTGCAATTTTTGTTGAGTCAATGTGTTCCTCAGCATCACTGTCGTCCAAGATCCTTGTGATCCTCTCTTTCCATGTAGGAAAGTTATGAGGACCCTGGAGTCTATCCTCAACTCTCAATTGCATGGCCATAGTGAAGTGTTACCTGTCAACCCCTAGATCTCCATTCTAAGTTTGTGTTTTCAATAGATCTGCCACTGATCTACCAGTGCTGCTGCAAATCTCTCAGCTTTAGCTCACCAGAGTTCTGATACCATGTAAATTTTCCTTTTAATATTCAACTAGGGCTAAACAATGCAGTCAAAATATATACTGATAACCACACATGAATATCTTTTATAGTATGCAACGGAAATATAAAACTGAGAGATAACTCACAACATCACAGCATAAAAATGACACAGTTATTTTGGGTATGGAAATCCCTGGAAAAACTCAAGATGGGAAAATCGGTGCAGCAGCCAGATATAGATTTTATTATGAGAAAATATGGAACATTACAATCACTGCAAATTCACCTGAACTTTGCGAATGTAGCTACACGGCAGAAACACTGGACGAACCCCCAAGTAAACCTCAACACCCCCCTGAGAGAGTGTACGGCCTCACACGTGCAGATCCATACGATCGTAAGGCTGTACGAAATTTGTATGGTCTCGTTGACAGTTGTATGAAATCCGTATGAAATAGTATGACCTTCCTCCTGCAGCTCTTCCTGTTGACCTGTGTGGGTTCTGTCTGCTCGGTGAACCTGCTCCTCGATCCTCCGTCTTCCCAGATAAATCTTCTGTCTGACTTTTCTCCTCCTGTCTATATGTTGTCGCTGTCGGAAAACAAGTGTGTGTGTCCTCTCAACCAATTGACCTCTCTTATATAACTTTAGGTAAAGTGTAAAACCTAATTTCACTTAAAGTCAACAATCATTTTAATTATTTCCCAAAGTAAACTTAGGAAAAATAACTAAATACAACTAGTTTCCCGTTTTAGAGTCTTCTACATACAAGGACACTTGCATGCAGGAAGACCTTCCTTGTTGCTGCTAGTCTAACAAACCAAAGGGGGGTCACAATAGGAAGATAAGGCAACCCTCATACCCATCAGACCGAGGTGTACCATAAAGTTGGGAAAACAACCCCTTTTACCCATAGGACCAACAAGACCAAGGACTTTAATCTTTTCTTTCTCAAGGTATATTGTCACATGTGTTCTGTATATATATATATTTTTATCATCACTGTATAAAGAGGAGATCCAAACTAGATGATGTGATCCTTTGGTCCTCAATACTGCTCCTAAGGGTTAGTTGCTAATGACATCATTAAGGGGTGGCTAGTCCCTTGAGAAACAACTTAGCAATAACCGATTAAGAGAGAGGACATCACACATCATCTTGGTCAACTTGACCAAGATTCACATGGTTAATTGACCAGGAATGCTCCTGCAGGAACCACTTGGCCCCAGACTAAGAATCTGCCTGGTCCCAGACCAGGAAGTCTCTGTCTCAACCTGCAAGATCTACTTGGACATCGTGTCCAAGAAACTGTCTGGTCCCAGACCAGAATACCCTAGAGACATATAGGGTCCCTAACCATATGTTAGGGACTTTGCCATATGTTAGGACTCCCCCTTGGTCTTAGGAGTTGACCTAAAATGTTGAGAAGCTGGGATGTGGTGACTTTGGACACTAGCTTCTCCTGTGCTTACCCCTCATTGCATCGGTATTTGTGACCTTGATCAAGGGTGTTAATTTGAGCGGTAACATTTTCTTCCCACAAAAGTCATGATCAATAGAGCGACCATACATGATATTTACTGTTAATTGGATTTCTCCCACACAACCTCTTGGCCATAAATGGCCTTCTATGTAGAGTGTTATAGCTTGATTAAACACCTAAATGGAAAGTCCTAATCCACTAGTGCTATCAAGAGAAACTTTGGAAAGAAGCACCATTGTAACCACAATGCTGATTTCCCACTTTTAACCCAGTTCTTAAGGCCAAAGGAGGCCTCCCTATAGGCTGATTTGGATGTGGTTTAGAGAGAGCTGAGGGAAATGAAATTAACTTGATTAAGATGTATGTTGTGTATTCCTCAGTTGATTTCCCAAATAAGAATTCGATCATTCAAGATATATAATGTCCAATAGATCAAATGTTTAGAAATTATTTGCTCAAGAGTATGAGATAATATGAACCATGAACATTAACCAATAGTAAGTGTGGGAGATAGATGTTAGCAATAAACCCTATGACATCAAAACATAAGCTTCAAATAAACAAGTTCATTGACATGTGTAGCTTTCATCCACAAATGAAATTTGCTTATGAGACAAGTTATAACTATTTCTTCGAGATCTTTTAAGTCGAGGCTTTAAATGAGGGCTTGCTTGAGAGAAAGATCTCTGAAACAAGGTGTTACCCAAATTATTAGGATAACCAAACCTGTTGAAGTGACTAAAATCACTTCTCGAGGTTTGGTGTTTAGTCTTTGTATTCATATGTCAAAACTTAAAATTGTTTAGAAAACATTGCCTCTCACATTTAGTGATCCATTAGAGAAAAGTGAACTCATGAGCTTTATGCAAGTAGACAAGAACTCGCAAAATGAAATTCGAGAAATTACTGAGCCAATGTAAGAATTTTCAACTACTATTAACCAAACAAAATTCGAGTATTATTGCTGTTATGTGTTAATCAATGTGATAGTAGAAGGAAGAAATTTCCAGAATTCAAATGTAGCCACTTAATCAATATCCAAAAGAGATTTAATGAGTAAAATCAATGTTTAACCAAGCACATTTTTCGGAAATTATTAGTTGTTGTCGCACTTTATTTTGCAGTGATAAAATATGAAGAAAACATCAATAAATCCTTAGACTTAAGCAGAAAAATAAATGCATAGTTTTTTTGTTTGTTTGTTAGAAATGCCCGTTACTCGGGGCCATTTAATTTCAACCATTGGCTAAGAAACTGCAACCCTGGGGCATCTAAGCCATCAAAATCAGCCAGGGATCGCACTCGGCCTGGGCCACACCAATCCTTAACATGGTTGGATTTTTGGGTGTCTCCTCCCATCTAACTCACCCATAAGGAGATTGAACCCAAGTCACCCTGCTAACGATACCCACACCTTAACTGAATGATCTAGCGTGAATTGACATAATTGTTTAAGAGTAGAAATATGATTTTTTAGAGTACTAGATTAGCCTTTTAAATTTTCTAGAAATGAAAATTCTTGCTGTAACATTTTCCAGAAATTAAAATATACAATTTTCAGCCAATAAAAACTACTAAAAAATAACCAAAAGTTTTAAATCTAGTGCCCACAAATTTTAGTAGGTAAGTCTAGCATAAAATCCTTTGAAAATATCCCTCATGGTGGGTGTGTTTCTCTGCAAGCCACTCAATGTGATCATGTGTGACATTCAAGGTTGGTGGAGGGGTAGATCATGCATGCCATCATATGTCCACCCTAGAGATCATAGGAATAAGAGCCCCCTTCTTGTCATGATGAATTGTTCTGGCATTTGGTACAAGTAATCGAGGGTTCTCCTGTTCGGCATTTGGTTTGTTATCTCCTGCGACATGTGAGTATTCATGGCAACTTATTCCTGTCCTGGCCTCCCCTCGTGGATGATTGCATCATGATGCAGTTTCTAATTGGGAAACATCGATCTAAATGCCTCCACAACTATGATTTGGGGAGTTCCTTTTGTCGCAAAACTTCTTGGTATTATTGGAATTGGGTGGCTCTGTGGCATATTCCTCTCAATCGTAGTGGGTGCTTCTCTGTCTAGAACTCCCTTGACCCCCCTTCTGTAATGGCTAGAACTAAGGTGACTCAGAGAAAGATGGTTGATGGCCCTCGACGGTCACGCATGCCTTGGGCCTTAAAGGATATGCAGAATGCCTAGGGTTATTTCGAACAGAAAATGAAGTCGGGAACTAGAGAACGAGTCTCCAGAATGGAAGATCGACTTTGCAACAAGGGGGCAAAGGCATCTTCAGGGAAGTTGGTGGATGATTTGAGAGGCATGGTGGAGAACTCCGGAAGCCCATTATACTTGTACCTTGGGCATGCTGTGGAACATGAAGACCTTATTTAGTTTGGCACTTGAAGATTTCAAGGAAGGAAACTTTCAGGACGAACCCAATGCCGTTCCCTTGGCTGCTTGGATTGCTATTATGGAGGAGGGATTACAAAGATTGGCTCACAACTAGTTATTTTCAGATGAAAGAATCATCACCAAGTTTAATGCTTTGGCCAGAGAATTGACTGGCAAGTCATTCAACCATGCGCCTTCAACTAGCTCCTCGGTTGTGCAGCTAATATTCCATTGTTTCCCTTACTCCTATCAACATGACGCTCCACAATCTATCAAAATCGAGTCGTCAGGTGCTAACCGCCCAGTTCCTTCCTTTTCCTCTACTCATATTTGATGATGATTAACTTTGCTATTGAATTCTTTGATGTCCAAATAGATTTGGTTTTTGGTTTAGATAATCTCCTTTTTGATATTTTGGTCATAACCCTCGACTTGTGGGGGGTCATTTTGATAAAGCTCTATAGGCTACTAGACACCATACTTCTAGATATTTTTCATAGAGAGTTTTAGAGTAGAAGAACCAACCTAAACAATGTCATAAGTGTTGATTTTTCCTAAACAACATCGAGAGCCATTCTCTTGGAGAATGGAGACATTTGGTCAAGGCACCAGGATGTGCAACCAGTCTAAGCACTAGGGAAACTCAGCCTTGAGTTGAGTAGCCATTCTCTTGGAGAATGGAGACATCTGGTCAAGGCACCAAGATGTGGAACTAGTCTAAGCACCGAGGGAACTCAGCCTTAAGCTGAGTAGCCATTCTCTTGGAGAATGGAGACATCTGGTCAAGGCACCAGGATGCGGAACCAGTCTGAACAATGGGGGAACTCAACCTTGAGTCGAGTAGCCATTCTTTGAATGGAGGCACCTGGTCAGTTACCAGAAAGAGGAACCAGTCTAAGCACTGGGGGAGCTCAGTCTAGAATTGAGTGGCCATTCTTTGAATGGAGGTACCCAATGAACCAGTCCTGGACTGGGGGACTCATCCTAGGGCTGAGAGCCATTCTCTGGGAGAATGGATGCGCTTGGTCTGTTATAAGTCCTAGACCGGGTCTGGGCATGTGAGGCACTCCTATCCTTGATCTGTGGGCTTTGTGATCTTCTCCAGGGATTAGCTACCCCTGGTTAAGACACCTAGTACTCTATCTTGGTGTCACAAGGAGTTTGAGATAAAAGCATTAGTAATTCTCCCTATTTATGTTGTACTTTGAGTGGGCATGAAGGACCCCTATGACTACTTGCATTGACTACATGGCACTTGAAGAAGGCTAAAAGGTAAAAGTAAAAAATACATAAGGACCCTTGGACCACTAAGGACTTAAAGTGGAAATGCAAAAAGGCCTTTAGTATCACTAAAGGTAAAAGTAAAAAAGTTAAAGAATAAATTTATATTATTTTATTCGTTTGTGTATGGTCCACTTCCAAGGGACTCAAAGGCTATAAAAGAAGATCAACTTCATTTCATTTGACACAGACTTCTTCATCAACGTTGAGCTGCTCCATAGATGATTTTCGCTACCCTTGGAAGTGAGAAAAGATTTCTGGATTTTTTGTTTATGCCCTACCATGGAAGCTACTTTCTAGCTAGGGCATCTTCATCCTTCTTTTACAGCCAAACCCTAAGCAACAAGGGCATCAACTCCTTATGCATAAGTGAGTAGTAGATACCCTAATCTGCTAGGGTATCCCTCTTCACATTCACGACCAATAGGAGCAGAACTAGGGCTTAACCCTAGGGCTCCTTCCTATTCACTGACAACCTCCTATTCACTTCGGGCAGCACTGTTCCTTCATGGGCAGCACCATCTCCAACTTCGGGTAGACAGAACAGTCACGGGCAACATAAACCCCACTTCGGGCAACCCATTCTCAGCTCGGGAAGCCTCAAGAAAACCCAGGTAGACCTCGGCCAAGCAGAACAGGGCTTGAGCAGCAGGGCAGTGGATTTGAGCAGCTGAACAACGAATCCGGGCAGCTAGGAAAGGTCCCGAGAAACCGTACAGAAATCTGGGAAGCAGGAAAACAGTTACAGGCAGTAGTCTATCAATCTCGGGCAGCACAAGAAGGAATTTTGGGCAGCTGAGAGAAAAACTGGGCATGAAGTCCTAATTCAGTATTTTCTGGAAAATTTATCTTGTTGTTGGTCAATTGTACTAGGGTTTGGAATTATTCAAGTTTGCTAGGGTTTGACAATTATTGAAGAATTTTCATCTCAGAATTCTGAGATTGCAAACTCAGCCATCTCATTTAAGGGATTTATTACTAATGCTTTTGGGGTTTTTGTCCTTTAAATGTTTCCCCGTGAAAAACATCTTGTGTTCATTGTGTTGATTTTTGTTTATCTACTGCACTTGTCTTATTGTTATCTGGCTTGTAGTTTGCAAAATTAGAGAATATATGCAAATGCTAAAATTCAACATGGTATCAGAGCTTTGCATGTGAGGACCCAGTAAAAGAGAAAATTATTGTTGTCTTCCTAGACCTTGGGACATTTTGCAGACTTAGATAACTGACTTGTGTAGCAGAGATGGCTACCAACACTTTCAGACCAAAAGAGAAGTTTGAAGGTTCAACAAATTACAAGAAAGCTAGGCTCACAGCCATCCTAGAGGAAAATGACCTTGGTGACTTGGTTTTCAACACCATAGAAAAACCAACATCTAATGCTAGAAGAATTGCCTTCAAGAAGAAGCAAGCTAAGGCTAGAAGGATCATCTATGATTTAGTCAAGGAATCCTTGATGCCCACCATCACACCATTGAAGACTGCCAAAGAATGCTTTGACACCTTGACGAATCTGAATGAAAAGAAGGCTCCTAATCAGAAGAGAGTTTTGAAGAAAAGGCTTCGAACAATGAAGATGAACAAGGATGAAGGAGTTGGACCCTTCTTCACAAAGGTTGCACAGGTAAGAGACCAACTTACTGCTATTGGTATTACTGTGGATGACGATGACCTTGTACAAACTGTATTCGATGGTCTCCCAAATCTTGGGAAACCTTTCTGGCATCGGTAAATGGACATGAAAATCAACCAAACTCTGATAGACTTTGGCATGATTGCTTGGAAGAAGAAGGAAGAGTTCAAAGCAAGGCACTAAGGAAGGAAGCCTTGCTCTTACAGCCAAGACAAGGAAGTTCAAGAAGCCCTCCCCTAAGAAAAGGAAGGGAAAGAAACCACAAGGTAAACACATTGATGTTTTAAAATTAGAATGCTATAATTGTCATAAGATTGGGCACTTTGATAAGGATTACAGGCAACACAAGAGGAAGTTCGAAAGGAGGCTCCAAGCTTCTGCTGCAGAAGAAGAAGAAGAAGCCAAGAAGAAGAAGAATACCAAGGCTACTAGAGAAGATGAACCTAGAAGGGAATATTACCTGATCTTTGCTCTTTCTAGATCCATCACTGACAGTGCTAACGCTTGGTTAGTAGATAGTGGTGCCTTTAGACATATGACAGGTAATCGTGGAGCACTCACCAACTACAGAAAGAAGAAGTTCACTACTCAAGTGGAACTTGGAGATGACTCCACTTACAAGATCGAAGGAGTTGGCTCAACCTCACTTCAACTTGATTTAGGTACGGTTTTGCATATTGATGAAGTTTTATATGTTTCTGGTTTGAAGAAAAACCTTTTCTCCATTGCTGGCTTAGAAGACAAGGGCTACATAGTCCTCTTCATGGACAAGAAGGTCCTACTATGGGCAAAGAATGAGAATCTAAGCTCAGCTGTATCGATTGGGGTTTGAGAGGGAGGACTTTATAAAGCTTTCGAAAATTCCACACAAGCCTTGGTTCATCACACAGTTGATCCATGTGAGCTATGGCATCAGAGGTTTGGACACCTTCACTATATAGCTCTTCCAGGCCTACAAAAGATGGTTACAGGTATGCCAAAGATTTATCCCAAACATGAAGGTATATGCAAGGGTTGTGCTCTAGATAAGAACACCAAGAAATCCTTCTCCAGAAACAAGAATAGATCTAAAGGATTATTGGATTTGATTCCCTCTGACATTTGTGGGCCTATGTCTTCACCTTCCCTGAGTGGGTGCTTAAACTATGTTTTATTCATAGATGATCATTCTTGGAAGTCCTGGATTTACTTCCTCAAAGCCAAGAGTGAAACCTTTGGCAAGTTCAAAGTGTTCAAGGCTTTGATTAAAAATCAGACAGGAAGACACATCCGTATATTGAGGTCAGATAACGGAGGTGAGTATGAGTCTAATGAGTTTGATGAATTTTGCCGAGAAGCAGGAATTAAGAAAGGGTTGACAATGCCTTACAACCCTCAACAAAACGGGGTTGCAGAAAGGAAGAACAAAATGATTTGTGAAGCTGCTAAAGCTATGATTATTGACCTTGATCTTCCTTTATCTTTGTGGGCTGAAGCTGCATGTACTGCTGTGTACATTCAAAACAGAAGCCCTCATGCCATCTTGGGGGAAAAGACTCCAGAATGGTGACAACAGATCCAGGGTGTCCATTAAATTTATGGACCTGTGGGTTATGAGCCCACAATATAGACTTAAATGTGTCCATGGTAGCAATATCATTCTACAATCTTTGATTCTTGTACCCACACTTAAGGAAGAATGCCATCCTTGTAACCCGATATTGATTGCAAGAAGCTAATACATTGTAGGAACAGTCACAATTTGTTGCAGGAACAATGCGTTGCTACAGGGAATAACGTTCTAGGAAACCAAGACGCTGCAATATTACCCAAACATGATGAATAATTTCTTCTTTTTAATTAGATCTGAATCCATGCTTATCTTTCTAATGAGTCTTTCTATGATTCAGATCATTCTTCTTTGACGATCCTTGGGAGAGATTTCAAAGTCTTCCTGATACATTTGAAGCTGAGCTTTCCTATGGCGATATCATTTCGATCTATGGCTGGTTTCTTCACTCTTGAAATGCGTAGGTCACTGCAATATCCACAGTGAAAGTAGAACAATAATAAGCCACATTTGGCTCTTGTCCACCTCTCCTCAATGTCGCAGCAGCAACGATCTCAGCAACCAGCAGCGACAACGTTCAACAATTCTCCTTCTCGTGATCTCGATCGTTCTCCACGACCTCTCCTTCGTTACAGGTCGGCTCCTTTTGACCTTAGCGATATCAACGATCTCCAATACGCTGTGCACCAACGAGATACACCATTGTCTCATTCAATTATTTACCATACTCTTTACGATTTTTGAGCCAAGTTAGATCCTTCAGCGATCCTTCCTCCATAAGATTGCAGTGCTCTTCAGGCCTTCACGATATTGTTGCGTTATGGATCACCATCGATCCATTCTGGGATCGATGGTGAAGGACCAACAACACCCTCTAACACACGTTCTCCCACATGGGTTTCACGCTCGGGCTGATATGATTTCACGAATTTTCTATAGGCATATTTATGCAAGAGATACAGAAATTGAAGCTCAATAACATAAACTTAAATCACACATGTTTTCATAAAAACAAATTAAGCTTGAATTACATCATAGGGCCTCTATGGGCCTGGCTGCCCTTGGGGCCTAGTTTTACATTGCACCTGGCCTGTCTTTCTCAATAATCAAAGGTTTACATATATAAAAAATTACAAGGTTGTGGATCATCTTAGATCCACGATCCTCTCTAGAGAATCCATAATTGATCACTAAAGACTCGATTTCGTGCCTCAAATAGCACTCATATCATTTTACATTCTTTTGGATATAATCGTATCCTCTTGGCCACATCGTCCATTTGGAAACTTCTAAAATTTCAAATTTGCTTTGGGTGGGGTTGATGCTCCTGCATCACAGAAGAAGTCTTTACCAGCAAGAAACCTGCAGTTGACCACATGAGGATTTTTGGCACTCCGGTGTATATTCATGTGCCAAAAGAAAAGAGGGCTAAGCTAGAGCCTTCTGGCAAGAAAGGTATTTTTGTCGGTTATAATGACAGTTCGAAAGCTTACCATATCTATGTCCCTGGACAGAGGTACATTGAAGTCAATAGAGACGTGATATTTCATGAGGAAGCTGTGTTTCGTCAAATACAAGAGCTTTCAAAAGAAGATGAAGAACCTCCTTTTGAGATTCTAGATTCAGAAGTTCAGAGGGAGGAAGAAGAATTTGAGACTCAAATTCCAGATATGCTTGAGGAACTTGGAAGTCCGCTAGAAGAACTACTTGAGGTTCCTCCTTTCAAAAGGAGACTTGCTTGGTACCGAGAAATGGTACACGAACTTGAGAAGCATAAAGCTCCTCTTGGGACTTTTAGAGAAAGCATAAGGCCACAGAAGTACTCAGGTCTTATGAGCCAGCTCATCAATGTTGAACCTTCCACATACAAAGAAGCAGCAAGTCAACAGGTATGGATTGATGCCATGATTGATGCGTACAGTTCTATCATGAAAAATGATGTGTGGGAAGTTGTTCCCAGACCGACAGGAAAGTCAGTAGTAACGTCAAGATGCCTCTACAAAATCAAGCATGCTGCTGATGGCAACATAGAGAAGTACAAAGCTAGATTTGAAGCTCGTGGCTTTACCCAAAAAGAGGGCATGACTATGATGACACTTCTTCTCCCGTCTCTAGGTATACTACTATCAAAACCATCTATCCTGGACTCTACCCTGTATCGACAACTCATTGGATCTCTGATGTATCTCGTACACATGAGAATGGATATTTGTTACACAGTGAATGCTCTGAGTTAGTTCATGTCCAATTCGAAGCACATACAGTAGGTAGCTACTAAACATGTACTCAAATATGTGCGAGGTACCTTCACTTATGGGCTCAGGTATACTTCCAGCGGTGGAGTAATGTTAGCTGGATATGCCGACTCAGATTGGGCTGGCAGTGCAGTAGACCGGAAAAGTACTTCAGGTCACTGCTTCAGTATGGGATCTGCAATGATCTCTTGGTCCAGCAGGAAACAGTGTTCCATAGCGCAGAGTACAGCTGAAGTTGAATATATTGCTGCAAGTGATGCCTGCAAGGAAGCAGTTTGGATTAAGAAACTACTATTTGATTTGTTCTATGGAAAGCTTGACTCAATGATTATTCATTGTGATAATTAGAGTTGCATTAAGATTTCAGAAAATTCGGGGTTTCACGATAGATCGAAACACATTGAAATGAGAGGCCTAGTATAGAGTGGCACTCTGAAGTTGGAGTACATATGTACAGACGATTAGATTGTAGATACCAAGACCAAGCCTCTGACAACAACGAATTTTGTGTACTTTCGTGACCAGCTTGGTATGGCAGAGAATACCACTCTCGCTGAGAGGGAGTGTTGATTTTTCCTAAGCAGCATTGAGAGCCATTCTCTTGGAGAATGGAGACATCTAGTCAAGGCACCAGGATGTGGAACTAGTCTAAGCACTGGGGAAACTCATCCTTGAGCTGAGTAGCCATTCTCTTGAAGAATGGACATCTGGTCAAGGCACCAAGATGTGGAACTAGTCTAAGCATTGGGGGAACTCAGCCTTGAGCTGAGTAGCCATTCTCTTGGAGAATGGAGACATCTGGTCAAGGCACCAGGATATGGAACCAGTCTAAGCACTGGGGGAACTCAGCCTTGAGCTGAGTAGGCATTCTTTGAATGGAGGCACCTGGTCAATTACTAGGAAGAGGAACTAGTCTAAGCACTGGGGGAACTCAGTCTAGAACTGAGTGGCCATTCTTTGAATGGAGGTACTTGATGAACCAGTCCAGGACTGGGGGACTCAACCTAGTGGTGAGAGCCCTTCTTCGGGAGAGTGGAGGCGCCGGGTCAGTTACCAGCACATCACTATAAGTCTTAGACTGGGGCTGGGCATGTGAGGCACTCCTATCCTTGATCTGTGGGCTTTGTGATCTTCTCCAAGGATTAGCTACCCCTGGTTAAGACACCTAGTAACCTATCTTGGTGTCACAAGGAGTTTGAGATAAAAGCATTAGTAATTCTCCCTGTTTATGATGATGTACTTTGAGTGGGTATGAAGGACGCATTGACCACAGGGCACTTGAAGAAGGCTAAAAGGTAAAAGTAAAAAATACATAAGGACCCATGGACCACTAAGGAGTCAAAGTGAAAATGCAAAAAGGCCTTTAGTACCACTAAAGGTAAAAGTAAAAAAGTAAAAGAATAAATTCATATTATTTTATTTGTTTGTGTATGGTCCACTTCCAAGGGATTCAAAGGCTATAAAAGAAGATCAACTTCATTTCATTTGACACACACTTCTTCATCAACGTTGAGCTGCTCCATAGATGATTTTCGCTGACTTTGGAAGTGAGAAGATTTCTGTTTTTTTGTTTATGCCCTAGCATGGAGGCTACTTTTTAGCTAGGGCATCTTCATCCTTCTTTTACAGCCAAGCCCTAAGCGACTAGGGCATCACTTCCTTATGCATAAGTGAGTAGTAGATACCCTAATTTACTAGGGTATCCCTCTTCATATTCACAACCAGCAGGAGGAGAACTACAACTTAACCCTAAGGCTCCTTCCTATTCACGACCAACCTCCTATTCACTTCAGGCAGCATTGTTCCTTCACGGGAAGCACCATCTCCAACTTCAGGCAGACAAAAAAGTCATGAGTAGCATAAACCCTACTTTGGGCAGACAAAATAGTCACGGGTAGCATAAACCCTACTTCGGGCAGCCCATTCTCAGCTCGGGCAGCCTCAGGAAAACTCGGGAAGACCTCGGCTAAGCAGAACAAGGCTTGGGCAGCAGGGCAGTGGATTCGGGCATCTAGGAAAGGTCCCGGGAAGCCGTACGAAAATCTGGGCAGCAAGAAAATAGTTACAGGCAACAGTATGTCAATCTCGGGCAGCAGTAGAAGGAATTTTGGGTAGCTGAGAGAAAATTTGGGCATGAAGCCCTAATTCAGTATTTTCTGGAAAATTTATCTTGTTGTTGGTCAATTGTACTAGGGTTTGGAATTATTCAAGCCTACTAGGGTTTGACAATTATTGAAGAACATTCATCTTAGAATTCTGAGATTGCAAACTCAATCATCTCATTTAAGGGATGAAATACTAATGCTTTTGGGGTTTTTGTCATTTAAAGGTTTCCATGTGAAAAACATCTTGTGTTCATTGTGTTGATGTTTGTTTATCTACTGCACTTGTCTTATTGTTATCTAGCTTACAGTCTGCAAAATTAAAGAATATATGCAAATGCTAAAATTCAACAATAAGGACTCATGATACAACTCTTTTGAAACCTCTTAGCTCTGTAAATTTTTCTTAGTTTAATATAAATTCAAACCTCACAAAAAAAATCATTGGAAAATATACGAAAAAATGTGATTTTTGGGGCATTTTTTCAATAAATAAATATACACATCTACATGGGTGCACCTATGCTGTTCACTTGAGTCACTTGGAGACTCATGATTTTCCTTGCTCCTCGCCTAGTCCATTTGATGTTGGAGGAACTTCATCCACCACTTGGCTGAAGAGATATATGATTGAAGAACACTATTATTGGCAGCAACATCCTCTGTTATTTCATGATGATATACATAATCATGGGTGCATTGATGAGACTTCTTTGAGCCACTTGAAGTCGTCATGTTTTCTTTGCTCCTTATTTGGTTCATATTTTGGTGGAGGTTCTTCATTCGCTTCTTGGATGAAAGAACACATGGCTGATTATTATTTTGATGTATATTACATTCTTTTGGAGCAACATTATAGGACATGGGATCCTCACTTATGTCATTGGAGCAGATCTGATATAATACTTGATGCTTGTGTGTATGGGCCACATGATAATCTACTTACTTGGGATGTACAATCACTTTCAAGATTCTTTGATGATGTACCTTCTTGATGTACATTTGTATGAAGTTGTTATTTACTTTCATGATCTAGATTTTGTACTCATGATATTTGAAAGGGTGCAATACAAGCAATGGGATCCTGGAATTGCTTGGTTTCATGATCTTTCATCTCAGTTGGAGTAGCGGTTCAATTGTTGGTTTGAGAAAGCAAACCAACCTTTAGTTGTTTGATTTCATCTTTGCAGATCAGTGTTCCGGTTTCCTATGTGGGAGACCTTTTGAGAGATGGATTCAATTTTCATATGCTTGGTGTTCATGGAATTTCATCATAAACATTTCACACCATGCATGTATCGGGATCATGTGGGAACTTAGGATCATTTTTGGTCTCATTGGTTTCAATTTTGGGGGCAACAAGCAACATTGGAGATTTAGTCACCACTTGAGAAGATGATTGTAATCAGAGTAGTGTAGTAACAAGCATAGTGGTTCCTCTCTGAAATTTACTTGGAATCTTAAGAAAATCAAAGTTTGGTAACTCAGTACCAAGTTTAAAGAATTACACTGAAGCAAAAAGGGGTGAAAGCTCGGAAAATGTTTCCAAAATATGGAGGTAAAGATTATTTGTGCAAATTTGGTTTTTATGGATTTGATTAATCCTTTGGTGTTAGTGGTGATGTTACAGGATATATCAATATGCACAATCCACATCTCTTTACTTTTGGGAACACAAAATTGCAGTACATGAGTGCCACTACTCAAATTGCAGCGAATGGAAACTAATGAGCAGAACCATAAGAGAGCACTTGGTGCAAAGGAAGGAGTACCAATTGAGGATGCCACTTGGGAATATGAATTTTTTTTCTTTTTTCTGTAGCATACGAACTTGGCATTGCTTGAGGACAAGCAATCTTGAGTGGGGAGGATTGTCATGTTCCCAATTAAATAATTTCCAAATAAGACTATTTGCAAATAATGTTCGCCAACCTACTAGTTCCCTAGGTTGAGGTGGATACATAAATTTTGTAATAAGGGGATATGGGACCCAAAAGGACTTTAGTTTATCATATTCACATTTAAATGGGTCACATAAATGATCAATGCTAAGAAAATAAGATGGCATGGATTCATGAAGACACTTGGGAGCGTGTGGAGCCTTTGGATGACTAGATTCCCCACACACTTGGCATGATATTCATCCAAATTCGAACACATGGGTAATGTAACATTATTGGATGGTTATGTCGTGTCAAATATCATATAATGAGCCAAGGAAGTTGAATTAGTAAAGGAGGATAACTCTCATGGAAGAGGAAGAGACTAGAAGACAAGGTGTGCCACTTGGAAGGAGATTCTATGCATCCTATGACAACAAATGATGGAAGATTCCATGACAAGTATGACAAATTTAGACCTTATTTCTGACATATGACAAATTTGACATGACACGGCTAAAAATAGTCATCAAGAGGTCGAATTTGGGAGTTAGAGGCAACCATTAGAATTGGAGCATGAAGAGGAAGACAAGTGTCATGAAAGTTACTAAACCACTAAGATGAGTTGGAGGAAGCCCATGGAGGGAAATTCGACCTTAGGAGGCCTCATGAAGTTAATAAAAGGATGTCATGAGGAAGGAGAATAGCTTTTGATCATTTGTTAATTGGCCTTTGGCATTTTGGAGAGCTTTTGCTTGTCCATTGCACGGTGAGTGTTCACTCTCCCTACTTGTGAACCAATTTCGAGGGAGTTGGATTCCTTTCCAAGTTGGTTGATGGAGAGGCCATTTAGACCTCTCATGGGAGCTTAATGAAGGAGTTTTATTTGCAGGTTGAAGGTCCATACAATCGAATTCTCATCAATCTCCCCATTCTCTCATTCCTTCTTCATTTCCCCACACTCACATTTGATGGCGCACTTGTTGGAGTGATTCTTGTGCTTTGTTGAGGATAGTTGATGCCCAAGATTTGATTTATGATGTATGGCTCTGTAATATCATCTCCATATGCTCTGTAAGTCGAAATCTCAGAAATACATGTATGAAAGGCTCGCATTCCCCATGCTCTTGAATAACTAGTTTTCATGGATTTGGCTTCAATATTGAAGTAGCTTTATATCATATTTGTATGAGGACATTTATATGAGTTTTATGATGATGGGGAAGCAATATATGATGTATGGCTTTGTAATATTATGTCCACATGCTCTATAAGTCGAAATATCAGAAATACATGTATGAAAAGCTTGCATACTCATACCTTTGTATCACTAGTCTTCATGGATTTTGGCTTCATTCTTGAAGTAGTTTTATACCATATTTGTATGAGGGATATTATATGAGTTGGATGATGTTGTGACAACAATATATGATTTGTTGCTCTGTAATTTCATGTCCCTATGCTCTGTGGGTCGAAATCCATATGTGAAACTCTTGCATTCCCATGCCATTGAATCACTAGTTTCCACGACTTTGGCTTCGATCTTGAAGGAGTATTGTATCAGATTCGTGGGAGGGTTTTCCTTGGAGTTTTATGCTGTTGGGGAAGACATTTGTATTCCATATATTACCACCATGTTTCATATTACTCTCAAAACTATATAATCTACCTTTCCTATGTCAAAATCAAGCTAGTTATGCAGTTTTCCCATAAGCAATTCACTGAAACTTGTCAAACGAATGTGGGACTCTATAACCAGTTTGCAGAACTAATAACCATGTCTAATGACAATCCATGAGGTATTATATTAGTCCCAATACTCTTCTTACAAATTTGGGAGGTTCGTACATGAGTTGGGAAGTCCGGTTGGCCTACACCGTAGGGGGGATTTCATCACAATTTCCTAGTAATTTTGGTCTTTTTGTCATCAACCCCAAACAAGGTTGCAGAGGTCTAAAGTCAGTACAAAGTATCCATAAACCACCTTAGTATGTTTTAAGACTCACCATACCATCTCCTTTCAATTTTCGAGACCATTTGGTGAAAGTTGGAACCATCTAGAGTCATGACTAGTTAAGCTCGAATTTTGCCCGAATTGCACTTTTCTCCAAAATTCCAAAAAAGGGATATTACATTCAAACTATTTTAGAAAATAGAACACATTTTTTTTTGGATTTTTTGAAAGAGGATCCACCCTGAATTTACCCTAAAATGCTAGAAAATAAAGATGATTTGGTAGCTTTTTGGTTGAAGAATTTAGAGAGGTGACTAGTGCCTTCAAACCCTTGGGCTATGGGGTCTTGGGATCAAATCGTCCAAGTGGCCTTGTATGTTTGGTTGGAATCTATAGAAGTAACAAGACAAATTCCTATCCCACACTATTGAAACTCCATGCAGGCTTCCATGGCACACACCTCCAACCTATGTCTTAGCTTGTGCCACTTGATTTGTAGCCCCTCCTAAGATAGCCAAACCATAAACAAGCAACAAAACTAACCACAAAACAACAAAAGTTATTCCATTTGAGCAAATCTACCTTTTTAGTGAGCTATGACCATAAACATTACAATGATAAAAATAACATGTTACTTCAATAAGATATCATCAAGTTGTGCCAACCATAGAAGAAGAAGAAGTTCAATAGACAAAACCTTTGGATGCAAAAGGATAGTATTCTCTCGAATGCTCAACAACAATGAGAATGAGAAGTTCTTGAAGAATGTAACTTTGAAAGATATTCTTATTTTACTTTTATTGTATTATTGTTGTACCTCCTTCGAGAGATGTTATTGATGTACTTGAAAGAATCGATGTACACCTTTTGTAGTAAGTCGGGTCAATAGTACTCACAAGAGATATTATATAAATGCTATTTTGTGTCTCTCTAGACATGTAGACCCTGTAAGAGTAACAAGTCAGCCCATTTAGGGAATTAGGTCACTTACTTGATGAGTATAAATAGAAAAGGCCTCTCATTTGGACACACACTTAATTCAAGCAAGTGCGCATGAAAGAGAAGAAGAGAAGTAGCTGCTTTTGTCTTTGGGATTTATCTTATCTTGGTTTGGCATTGCACTTGGTGACATAATCTATACTAAAGAAGTTGTCGGGTTTTCTTCCTTGTGGTTTCCCAGAAGAAAATCTTTGTGTTCTTTTGTCTTGCTATGCTTGTCTTTCTTTCAATGATCCTATTGCTTATGGTTATGGTGAAATGGTGCTAATGTTTAAAGATCTTATATAACCATTAAAATTCTAACATGGTATTAGAGCTACCGTGAAAGAAGTCTTTGTGCAGCTGAAACTGACAAAAGTTGGAAACTAGGGTTTCCTATTTCGAGCACTTCCCTCCACAAATCAACTGAAAAAGAGGAGGTCCATCCAACTTTCCCTAGAAGCGTGCATCTTCTTGTGGAGGCATTTTTCAGTTCTATGGATTCTCAATTTTTGACCTATCACTATTGTTGGGAAAACTAGGGCATAAGATATTTTGTAGTTTTGTCCATAGATTTTGGAAAAGGAGTACATTACTCAACTCGCCTTGAGGAGGCACATTTGTCTCTCCAATCAGATCTGCAAGTTACCAAAGTTGAAAAATTAGGGTTTCTTTGCCAAACCCCAGGTCAACCAGAAGCAGTTTTCCAGAAAGGCATTGAAGTAAGCATTCCATTGAAGCGCTCTCATTGGTAAGTTCTATTCTCTCTATTTCCTTTTGAGGTTCTCATTTTATCAAGATGACGAACAATACGAAGCTTGAGGATAAGCTTGAAGGAACTTAGAACTTCTGGGCATGTAAGTATAGAGTGCTTATACTAGAAGAGCATGATTTGGAAGGCTATGTGAAACGAGAAGTTGTAGAGCCAGAGGGAGATGAGGACAAAGCTAAGCATAAGAAGAACATGGTCAAAGCCAAGAGGATTATTGTTGATTCCATCAAGGATCATTTGATCGGACATGTATCCTCCTTGAAGACTCCCAAGGAGACGTTTGATGCTTTGACTAACTTGTATGAAGGAAAGAATATCAATAGGAAGATGACCTTGAGGACTCAACTCAAGGGTGTGAACATGCAGAATTCAGAAAGTATACAATCTTACTTCACAAGGTTCTCCTAGATAAAAAAACAACTAGGAGCTATTGGAGACATTGTTGAAGAAGCATAAGTATTGATGACTATCTTGAATGGTCTCCTAAGATCATGGGAATCTCTCATTCAAGGTATTTGTGCTAGAAGGCTCACCAAATTTAGTAGGCTATGGGAGGAATGCACACAAGAAGAAGCTCGATTGATAGCCAGAGAAGAGAAGATGGATAAAGATGACAATCAAGCCTTAATAGCTCATGCCAAGAAGGGAAAGACTAAGAAGGAACAACATTCTCACAAGAAGCCTAGAAGACTTCAAAAGAGGGAGTACTCACAGTTTAGATGTTTCACTTGTGACGAGAAAGGACATCTTGCAAGAGATTGTCCCAAGAAGAAAGGAAAGAAGAAGAGATTCCATGTTAGCACTACAAAAGATGATGAACTAGTTAAGAAGAGAGCTAGAGAAGACTCCTCCAGTGATGAAGAATGTCTTAATTTCAACACTCATAGGCACAATTACCCATGGTATCAATGTTTGTCTTGTAGATACTGGTGCTTCCAAGCACGTGACTGGGTTCAAGCATTCTTAGACCCACATGACAGAAGAAGACTCACCTCACAAGGTGAAACTTGGAGAGGACTGCCAATATCCCATAAAAGGGGTAGGAGAAGCATCCTACAAGCTAGACTCAGGAAATTCTATCTCGATGAATGATGTTCTTATGTACTAGGATTAAAGAAGAATCTCTTGTCCATTTCAAGCTTTGATGCGAGAGGATTCCAAGTTCTTATAACAACAGCAAGAAGCAATGGCTAGTGGGCGGAAGTGTGACAACCGCCAGAGTAGGAGAAACAATTGTTGTTCGGGATGGCAGAGCCACTAGCACTTAGCGACCAAGCCCCAAGCCAACAAGGCACCAGGCTGCAGGTAGGAAGAAGGCCATTGTCATCTAGCAAAGTTAGCCACCAAGAGCTATCAAGAGAATTTTAGGAAGCATGGCAGCCAATGGGCAGCTGTTTAGGCTCGGACAGGGGCAAAAAACCGCTCAGGAAACACTAGGTAGCTGTTAGCAACCAAATAAATTTTGGGCAGCCCAAGGTAGCGCCTAGAATAACCTAGAAGTCTTGAACGAAATACAAGATAAGGACTTCCAGTTGTGAGGGAGAAGATTCTTCTAGTTTAGAGGGAGCTTTTGTAGCAACAAAGGATGTATTTGATCTTGGTGGATGCTTTTTCGAAAATACCTTCCTCGCTAAGAGGGAGTGTTAGTTTTGGTAGCTTGGACAAGTACGTCTACATGGGGTGTGTAGCATGTAGATAGTAGAAGTTGTCTAGAAGAGTAACTCTCTAGACGATGTCTTTTGTAATACCATATGTTTGTTGTCCCATGGTATTGACCATGGTTTTTGCATGAAGTGAATGCTATAAAAGAGTCTATAGAGAGTTGTATAGACACACAGTCCAGAGTGAGTCATCTCTCTTATGTGGTCATTGTCAGTGTGAGTAACATCATTGATAGTGAGTGATCAATGAGTGAACATATCTGATAGAGGGATTCTCTCAGAGGCTTAGGAGTGAGGGATTGACTCAAAGTCGGGGTTTGTTGATATTGCTAAGGGTTTGGGCAGGAGTTGACTGAGATCCAATGTGCATATCCGATAGCTTGGTGTTGTAAATGTTGTTTTAACAAATCTGCAATAAAGACAAACTCTTTGCTGGTTTTCCCCATTTGGGTTTCTAGGGTACTTCTTGTCTTCGGTTTTCTTTGTATTGTTGAGTTTTAATTTGTTATTATAAAATAATTAACAAGTTAGTTATTCGAGAGTATAACTAGTTTTGGCTCAAGAGATTTCACAGTTACCTCAAACTTTTCAGTCCAGTAAGACCTTCTCTATACTTCCATTAACCAACCAAGTTGAAATCCAAACCATAAGCCAAGAGTCAAACCACAAGTCGATCAATCCCACTATGTAAGTCCACCAGGGAGTATAATGTGCTTAAGAAATAGATAGAAGGGTTCTTGAAGTACTGGCACACTCTCAACGGATCAGAACAAAATCGAAAAAGTAGGGATGCCAAATTCGTTTATGCACATAATCACCAAGGGTCCCTCGCGAATGGATAGGATTCACCATGCAACTCCCTTGTGGGTTAATCGTGGCCATTCATGCATCATAATATAAGTGGGTGGTAAACGAAAGGGACCTTTTGCGAATGGCCACGATGCATTGTGCAGTTTTCGTTCTCCAAATCGCAACCATTCATGCAAAATCACATGCACGTAAGTTAATAGGGGGTGGTCCTTGGCAAATGGTGTAGATTCAACCAAGCAACTTCCAACTCTTGATCCTAACCATTTGTGCACAAGGACGTCATCGAGTATTACCACAAAGGGGTACCTCGAGAATGGTGTGGACTCAATAGTGCATATTCCATCTCTTAATCCTAGGCATTCGTGCACAGAGACATAATTGAGGGAAAATAATGGGGTCTCCCCTACGAATGGCTCATATTAGATTTGAAAAAAGTATACTGACTAATTGTAGCTGTTTGCACAAAGGGTTATTTGATGGGATTGGCATAAGTAATGCCCCATGGAAGGACAAGATTAAATATGAAAAGATGGGATGCTTAATCTTAGCCATTCGTGTATAGCTCGATGTCGCAACAATTCACATGAGCAAGGATATTCAAGACTCCCCAAGGATCCACCGTGCCCCCTCAGTCGGAATCTCAATGACAACGCACCCTTCAACGATGCAATGTGTGCGGGGTTGTATCAGCCTAGTCAGCCTTCCGGTAACCAATAAGGAGCTGACACATGCCCTTTGAGTACGTCCAGCTTAGACAAAGGGATTGTGGTGCCATTCCTTTTCCATTTCACTTAGAGAAATCGCACGAGAAAAAACCAATTGATTTCCTTTTCTCAAAGCTAAGCGCACATAAAATAATTCAAACGATCAATGATGTATATTAAATGGGGGGTGTTATGCTGGATTTGTACCCAACGCACCTTCAGATGTGCCCCATGGAGAGAGAGCCATTTTTTCGATCAGTAGGGGTGTTATTGAGCAATGGTGGTCATGGTTGGGCCCTTTGGCCCTTCCTTTAGGAGTAATATGGATTAATGCCACTGCTAACTACCCTTTGATGTGGTTTTTAACCTCGGGGTTGGTGTCTAGGGCTCCTAGGGGTTAATCACTAGATCACATGACCCCATGGGCAATATCTTGTTTGCTTGCTCTGGTGGACTTTACTTCGGCTGTGAGACATTTGTTTCCCTTCACAGCGACTTAGGACACCCTCCTGACCCTTCTGCACGCTGGCACCTTCTCTCCTTGGTCTCTTTCCTCAGAGGAAGCTATCTTCCATGCCAGGTCTTCTTGCTGCTTTGAGGAGGGCGTTGGGGGATTTTACAGCATTCTCGGGGTTAGATGGGGTATATTGCCCTCTTTCCAACTCACTCTAGCCTTTCGTTCGCAGTGATTCACTTATTTTAGCAGTTTTTGGTACCTAGGGGAAAAATACCCCAGGTAGCCTACCTTGAGCCTACATTAGGTTGTTTTATTATTATTATTTTGTTTTAATTTTAAGTTGACATTTTATAATTCAAATTGACATTTTAAAAGCATGTCGGCCTGGATACTTTTGTAAAAGTGAGTGTGAGATCATATAAATAGATCTCTTTACTTCATTTTTAGCACAAGACAAGTGGGATAATCTCTTGAAGTATCTTTGGTTCTTGCTCTTTGCTAAGGTGATGCCAGAATTGTTAGCTTAACACATGCACAAGGAGGTATCTATGCTCTTGTTTTGATTTCTCTTTGTTAAATGTTGATAGATGATGCTTGTTTATGGTTGAATGGTACCCATTAGTGCTGCAGGTTGTCTAAACTAGATCGTTTTCAGCCTTTTTTCACCATAGTATTGTGAAGGACATCCTCTAGATGGAGTCCTTAGAAGCTTGGGCCTTAGGTCTCTGAGCTTTGCTCTAGCCTAGGCTTCCTTTAACAAGCCTTTGTGGCTGTTGGAGAGGGCCCTAACTTGCCAAATTTTGGAAAGACCTCTCAAGAGGAAGGATGGTCACCTTCCTCGATGCCCTAGGGTTAGGTGAAACCTTAAGACCCTTGGATTTATTTTCATACAAATTTCTCTCAATTTAATTGCATTTTCATATGTTTATGTTTGCATTTTACATGGTAGATTAGGGTAATTTTAGGTTTACAATTTTATGTTAAAAACCTTGAAAATCGAAAATTTAATTTGTTTTGCACTTTCAAGCCTCCCTAAAATTTCGGTCACCTTCCCTATAAATTTGTCCTGGCCTCTAAAGCCCTATAAACCTTAAGGAAGAATTATAGGGAACACTAAAAATACAAAAAATGCAAAAATCTCAAAATTTGCCCAAAAAAGCCCTAAAACAGTGCTAAAATCATACCTAACTACCCTAGAAGCCTCCTCTTTCTTTCTCCCTAGACCTCCAGTCTTGCTTTCTTACCCCTTGGCCTCCCCTAAACCAGTGTTACCAAAACTGGTAGAACCAGCTAGTCCGACTGGTTTCGGGGCGTCACCGGGTCAAACCGGAAATGACCGGTTTTGATTGGTTTTACCGGTTTCGGTCCGGTTTTGACCGGTTTTGGTTCCGGTTACAGTTTTGACCGGTTCTATGCATAACCGTACAACAACAATTAAGAGGGTATTTAAAAAAAATTAAAAAAAATTGAAAGTTGGTTGAGTGGGGAAGGTTCTAGTGAAATATCAATATGCTTAGTATGGCACATAACAAGAGCACTTTTTGCAAATTTGTATATAATGGTTTGGATTCACATGGTTGCACATGAATATATATATAATTTTTCAAATTTAAGTAGTTTTTGTATTTTTGGTGGACCGGTTTTGTCATTTGTTTTTTTTCTTGGTTTTGGTCCGGTTCCGGTTTTCAGGGTCGGTCGGTTCGATCACCGGTTCGGTTTTTGTAACCTTGCCCTAAACAAACCTTGGTTGCCATTTTGGGAAAGTCCTTTGTGGACTGTGGTAGCCCTTTGTGACTGCTCCTTAAGTGTGCAATTTTACTACAAACTGTTTACTAGTGGACAACCCTCAAACACTTACCTTTTTGTAGTCCATTGTGGACTATGGGTTACCTTTAGGGTAGTTTCGGTGGCCTCTTCAAAGGCTGCAATAAAGTGCAACCTGTTTAGACCTAAAACTACCACATTCCTAGGTCTGTATAGTGCATTAAACTACTTGGAAACAATCTTCATATTGCTTACATAAAGGGTCTTCATTCCTTTGGATGAACTATTCGATAACTGCTCTCAATAGTGATTGATATTCGCAGTATTTGGGTAATTTATACTGCTGATGCTTATGTTTTGATGACAGTTATGTATGATTAGCAAATGATAAATGCTTATGGTAAATACTATTAAATGGATGTGCATGAATGTTAGTGCTGTTATCGTCATTGTTACTGCTGTCATAACACCTTTTTTACATCTCACTGTTCAATTTATATACTGCTGCAACAAGTGATTTTACTTGTGTTTGAAGTGGTAAATACTAGTCAACAATTACATTGCTAATGGTCTTTATTTTCACTTGGCTAGTGAACATTACAAAGTGTTAAATACATGGATGTATTAATGAATGAAATTGGCATACTAATTTGTGTTTACAAGATTTATATATATAGTATGTTTTCTTCATTCTTATGTTGACCCCAATAAGGCATTGGTCAATAACGTCCTCCAAAGAAAATATCTTCTAGTGTTTATTGTCCTTGCAGAGTCATAATAGGGCTCTCCCCTAGTAGGTTTCGACTTCCGAAGGAGTTAGGAGAAGTGACTAAGGTGACAATGGTCTGTTTCTCCATATGTGCTTACTGGTGGCTTGGCTGCCATTTCATCCAGTAACATTTTGGCGACGTTGCTGGGGGCCCTCAAATTGTTGAGGTGACTTGTCCAGGCAAGAAAGAATATTTATCGGAAAGTTTTGAGGTAAGTCTCTACTTATTGCATATATTTGTGGACTAACCTTACAGGATTATCTGGCAACTTCACCAAGAACTCAGTCATTATCAACTCAGGTATGCCCTTGTTTTGTTTAGTACTTTGGTGAGATTTGTTTAGCTAACCTTGTAGGTCTCTCTTGGCGACTCGAATTGAAGAAAAACAAAAGAAGTGCTCTATAAAGACAAGGAAACCTGATGATATGGCATCCAATTACGAATTATGGATGGATATATTGGATTTTTCATGCATTCCAGGATATCCACCCCAGTATGTCATTCAAGATGACGGGAAAGCAATTTTTCCATTATTCTAACAGTATAAGTATCATGCAGCTACACATGTCTGGGCATTCATGCAATTTCTCCATGAAAGCAATATTGTACATGAAGACCTCAGAATGAAGTTCTTCCTGCTATCCTCCACTTAGAGGGAAACTTAACCGTCAGGAATTGGTAAGAAAAATTTCCTCGTAATATTTTTTCTTCACTCAGGCAGTTGATCGATGCATTCAGTATGGATTGGGATTATGATATTGAGGCACATGAAAGAAAGGCCATGAACGACCATATGTGGGAAGAAACGTTGGGAAACAGTTAGATATAAGATGGTTCTGGCGAAGGAATCGTGTAGATTTTTCTCTAGTTTTTAGCCACCGGTTTCAAAGTAAAATTTATCTTTGTTTATGACATTCTCAAAAAATAAAAGTGCTGGAAATAAACATGAAATTTTCTGACTTTAAACACTGCTGTAACTACAAATTTTCACTGACAGAAAATAAATATTAGCACGCCATTTAACACACAGAACACAATAATTTTCGGCCAATGGCCTTGGAAAAACCCACAAGGGGAAAACCAGTCAGAGAGAGAGAGAGAGTTTATTATTTCTTCAGGATAAAAATGAGACACTAATTTTCTAGCAAAAAATCCAACTTATCTCAACCCAGAAATTTGACCAGCAGACTGTCTTGGTTTCTATGCTTTTGCTGCCTCAATTTCTGTGCAAACTCCCTTTGAAAACGTCCCAGAAATATCAGCAAAATTCTGCCCTCGAAAACTGTGTCAGCAACCTTAGAATCCAAACTGTACGGTCATCATTTAATGCTGTTGTACAGCCTCGAAATCTGTGCCAGAATCTAATGTTGTTGCCTTGGGATGCGTGTTGTACCTTCCCTCGAAATTCGTGCATGATAATTTATCTCAAAATCTGTGCCAAATCCGTACAGTACGGAACCGTACTGTTTCTCCTCGAAAATTGTGCCAGCATTTAACGTAGGCCGTACCTTCTCGACTCCTGTGCCTACAATAAACGCAGGCCACACTTTCATCTTAGGATCTATGCACTCTAATTAATGCTGCCGTACATCCTCCTCGAAAACTGTGCAAGCATTAATGGCTCCTCGAAAATTGTGCCCACCAAAACTTCACTAGCAGGTTGCCTTGATATTCGTGCCCTCTCTCCTTCAACTCTCTCTTCATCAATCTTCTCACAAGAATGAATATGCTTTTGCCTTTTCCTTGCTTTTTGTTTCTAACCCTAGGTAGGTAAAGAGGCATCTAATCCAATGGCTAAGAATGAATTAGATCGACGGTTGAAATTAAATGCTCATATTTTATTTTTAAAATATTAATTTCACTCACCCACTTAAATTTATCAAAAACTGACTTTAATGCTCTAAAGTCAAATTAAATGTCACTTAAGTCATTTAATGCAAGGTTCACTTTATTTCCCTTCACTGAGTGACTAAAGGCTAAAGTCACTTAGGGGAACACTTCCCTAGGTACAAAATTAACAAATCGAAGATGATATTCCATTTGGATTTAAAGATCTTGACAATCCAACCGTTGTAGAGATGGAAGTATATTTTGGTCCGCTTTACTTATCAAAGTTTATAGGTTACTCAAACGGACTACCACATGAATTATGGAAGCCTTTCAATGATCAGAATGAGGATTATGTTGAAGACTTGGTCGCAAAATTTTTGTTGTTATTCCCAGAAGAAGTTGAGTTGGAAGAAGTTGTGTACATGATGTTGTTCGCTCTTCACCTAGAAGGAAATGTCCACGATTGGTTCATGAAGTTGCATAAAGCTAAAATATCTTCTCTTCCAGAATTGATTGAATTATTTTGTAGTCGTTGGTGCCCTGGTAAACAACATAGATGGGTACCTTATGTTGAATATGCAAGGACCTTAGTCCGTAAAGAGATCCACAATAGGAATCAGATTGAAGAAGCTAATAATCTCTCAAGCATAGTTGATGAAGCTCCTCATGCAAATGAATATGATTGTGGTCCTACATATGAAGATCCATAAGTCCTAGTTGAAGAGATTGAAGAACAGAAAGAAAGGGTGTGTTCTCCTTTTTGACACAACAATTTCTTATGACAACCCAAATCTCTTGGAACATAGTGACAGTAACTTTGAGGATGATGGTTACTGGACATTTATGGGTCTGCCTCTCTATGATTCTTCGAGACCAGGTAACATTGTTTCTAGACGTTGTGTTACCAACTATTTTGTACAATAGTTGAACTTCCTATTGAGCCGCCAAATATTGAACATGATGCATGTTTGTTTTCAGAGTTCAAAAGTTCAATCTGTTTCAGAGTTAGCCAATTTTGGCTAGCCTTTTTTATATTTTGTCGAAATGACCATATCCCATGGGGTTTGTAATAAAGTGTGCTAGTAGGGGGTCGTGAGTGGCTCGGTTCCCTTAGACTTAACAATCAAATAGGGTATTCCAATGAGTTTTTTCTCTTGTTGATTATTCTTTTCCTTTAGCCGAGTAATAATCGATGAGTTTTTGTCCTGCTACCTCCAAAGCTGGAATGCCCGAATTTGACGGTTAGGCTTTGGAGGGTTATTAGAGTCCAACATTAAAATATGAACCTACTACACACTATTGGTATGTTCTATGGTTATTTCCTAGGTCCCGAGGCATGTTAAAACATTGTCCGAATTTTTTTTTAGCTGACGTCCTCAAGTTTTTTATTTTTATTTTTAAATTATTGAAAAATTAATAAATTTTTCAATTAATTAAACCATTTTTCTTATGGTTTAATTGAAAATTTTCAAATTGTAATAATTAAGTGGTTTGGGGGTGGATTTTGACAAATAAATACTGTTTTTCTAAGCCTAAACACTCATTTAATCCCTAGACCCACTTATCTTAAGTTTCTGATGATTATTTTGCACTTGATTGAATATTTCCCCAAAATCAATAAATGAGGAATATTTAATTAAAATAATCATGAAAATAATAAATGGAGATAAATAAAAAACTCTCCAAAATAAGCCAAATTGAATAAAGTAAAGGGATAAATGACATGGCATACAACATCGGAGAAGATTCCAATCATGACCCAACTGTTTTGAGTCAGTATTAGAGCACATCAGACAACTTAGCCTTGGGATTTTCGTTTCCTAACCTAGCTTGGATGTTTTTCTTCCTTGGGCACGTTGTTATTGGTGGGATGATGAAACCAATGATTGAGGTGGGCGCCTTGCCTGGGTGGAGGCCACCTCACCCCAATCAGACCATATCAGAGTCCTTTTCTCTTCAGTTTGAAGGTAGTTAAGCTCTAGCTACTAATGGTTGCACCCTCTCCTTCAATGCTTGCGCTAGGGTTAGGTTAGCTCCTCTTTTTGTATAAATAAGGGGTCTCTGCCCAATCTTTTGGGTGGATAATTGTGGTAGAGAAACCTCTGGTGAGATTTTGTAATGCTTGTTGCTTTCATGCAACCATTGGAATAAAAGAAAGGCTTTGGAGGCTCATGTGGTGTGATTTTGTTGATGCTTGTACTTGATGGATGAGGTGATATTATTTTGATTTTCTCTTGCTTTGTCAATTTGGGATTATGAATCTATGCTTTAGAAGGCTTTTTTCAAGCACATAAGAATAGATATTTGTAGTTTCAATTTATCTGTTTACTGATTTACTCTTAGAGATCTAAAAGAGCATTGTTTTATTTAGTTATATTTCATGCTGCTTTTAATTTCGATTTGTGAACGTTTCATGATCTAATCTTTTTATTGGCAAGTCTGTGAGTTTTTGTTTGTAGGTTACTCTATCCTCCCAAGTGAAAGGTTGAACTTAGTTGCATCACCTTTTCTTGGAGCCAAGTACCGAGTTCAATAAGTATTTGCTATATGAGATCCAAGTTTTGATTCAACATCCAAAGGTCTAAGCGGTTCTACCTATTCTTATTCATCCTCGAAATTAAAATTTTTAAATTCTTAAAGTTGGTTTGAGTTTCAAGTTTCTCATCTTTCACCAAACCTTGTGCCCTAGGTTGGCTGCCCTCTTTTGCTGCTCTTCTACCTCTGTTTGCAGCCCTCTTCCACCTTTGTTTGCAACCCTATTTCACCTTAGTTTGCAACCCTCTTTCACCTTAGTTTGCAGCACTTTTGCAGCCCTCTTCCACCTTTGTTTGCAACCTTAGTTTGCAACCCCCTTTCACCTTAGTTTCCAGTCCTCTTCACATTTTAGCTTGCAACCCTCTTTCACCTTAGTTGGCAACCTCCTTTTTGCCTTTTTTTCCTTCGTTTCATAGCTTCTTCTTCTGTTTGATTTCCTCTCTTTTTATCTTAGAAACTTAGTTTATTTTAAGAGTTAGTTTTAGATCTTTGTTTATTTTATATTTTGGACTAACTCTTAACAAGTTATTGTCCAAAGCTCTTATTTTCAGGAAAATGAAAAAAAGCCCAAAAGGAGCCAAAAAGACAAAAACACCTCCCTCTTCTTTCATTACCCTTCTCACCTTGTGCTTTCAAGAAAAGGGAAAAAAAACACCAAAAGCATTGTAAAAGAAGTTAATAAAAAGCGAGTGGGATAAAGGCTCCACACCCCACTTCCCCCATTTGGGGAAACCTGTATAAATGGGGGAAGCTTGTATCGTCACTTGTTTCTTGTGATTGCTTTATACATGCATAATAATTGTTTAGAGTAGATCAGTCTTTTGCTTTTATAAAAACTTTGTTGGTATAGTTTTATTTCAGCCTTTTTACCTTTATTTGATTACTAAAAGAAAAAAGAAGGAATCCAAAGTCTCTTGAATCTCACTGAAAAGTGGATCAAGAGCACTCTCTGTCGGAGAGGCTTTACTTTTGTCTGAGCTTAGTTTAACTGCTTTTTTTAATCTGTTAAGAAAAAAGGAACACAAAATCTCTTGATTCTCACCGAAAGGTGGATCAAGAGTGCTTTTTGTTGGAGATTGCATTTCTTTGTCTATTTCTTTACATTAGCAGTTGTTTCTTGTTTTCCTTAAATCTCTTGAATCTCTCCATAAGGCGAATCAAGAGTGCTCTCTGTCGGAGGGTTGTTACAATGGCTCATTTTCAGCATTAATAAAATCAGAATAAACCAATTTTACTACACTGTGTATGCTTTACCCAAATGGGATACTCAGAAGCAGTGTAGACTATTTAATCCTCACATCCTAATCCAAGTCACCCTAATAAAACTTACAACCCAAGAAAACCAACGAAAATCCGGCGTTGATCGCTGAATAATCGAAAGTGGGCAAATTCTGGTAAATCAAACATTCCTGGGTACACAAGGGCTCTTATCCCTCCTAAGCAACAGGAGATTAGAGCTAAGGATTCCACTAACCACATGCAGGAGACTTATGACAAGAAAATGAAGGAGATGAATGATAGGATGGAGGCCGTACAAGCCGATTATGTAAGTCAACTAAAATATATGCAAAATTGGGTAATAAACATGGAAAGGGCTCGAACTAGTCAGAAGTCAGAACAATTTTCCTCCCAAGGGAAATTGGGTTTAGAAGAAATCCCCGCAAGAGAAAAGGCCCCCTAATCAACTAGATCTTGTGAACATGGTTGAGGAAGTCATCCCCTATTGCAGAGCCTGTGAGGCTCTTCATGAAGAGTCTGCCTGCTACATGGCCCGTCAGATCTTAGAGCATGGTCTTCCAGAGATGAGTGATAATGAACAAGATTCAAGCGAGCCTGAGTACGTCAACACAGTAGGACAACTCCACCCTGTCACCGCATAAACCTGGAGTCGAGCGAGAGAGTACAGTCAACAATTGGATAATCTTACTAAGAACTTTGGTACTAAGCCTTCGAATGAACAAATTAAAGAAATGCCTAAGTTCAAAGGCATCACCTACCAGAGAAGGGATAGTCCCGGGACTTCAAAGAGTAAACAGTATCTTGCTAAGGTAATCGCTCCCCCTGTTGCAGATGATGTAGGTCTCGATTTGGGAAGTTGGTGGTCAAAAGATAAAGTGTCAGTCCTTGGAAGTGAACTAGTTAAGATTCCCGAACAAAGAGAAAAGTTGTTAAAAGCCTTAAACTCGTCACCTCCCAAAAAGGTAAAGTTTAAGGAACCCTTACAAAAACCTCAGCCAGCTCTAAATAATGTCGATGAAGATTCGATTGTAATATTGCATACTATGGATACAAGAAAAGAAGATCATCCCCCTTTCTATGTAGCATTGATGATGGGTGATCTTCTTCTACATAACTGTATGCTTGATTCAGGATCCTCCTCTAATATAATGACTAGGAAAGTAATGGAACAGTTGAACCTAAAAACAACTAGGCCTTATCGAAATTTATGTTCTATGGATTCCAGAGAGGTGGATGTAGTAGGAATCATCTTGAATCATCAGGTGAGACTTGCTAAGTACCCAAATATTTACATAGCCATGGACATTCTTGTGATTGATGTGCCGGATAAATGGGGGATGTTGTTGTCCAGAAAATGGGTCGCCACTTTGGGAGGTCGGATCCAAATGGACTGGACTTATGCTATGATACCCAAATCAAAAGATTCATGGGTAAAGTTGCGTAATGAAAAGGAGAAGAAGTACCAGGTTTAAAATCCTAAGAAACCTTCAAATGAGTATGTTTACAACACTGATGATATTGGAACCTATACTTGCTACTCTACCTTTTTGGCCCCCCTTAAAGAAAAAATAAAAGACGAGAAGGTAGATGAGATATGGAGGATGAACTTTGACGGTGCTCATTCCAAAGCTGGGAAGGGTGCAGGTGTGGTTATCACTTCGCCTGAAGGGAAAATTTTCAACTTTGCTTATAGATTGGAGTTTGAGGCGACTAATAATGTAGCAGAATATGAAGCACTTTTACTTGGTTTGGAAACGACAAAGGATATGGGGATAAAATGTTGAGCATAAGTGGCGACTTTGATTTGATAATCATACAGGTTAAGAATGAATTTGCTTGTAAGTTCAAAATGTTGAAAAAATATAGAAATGCAGTCTGGGACACGATGGAATATTTTGATGCCTTGAACTTAACTTCAATTTGTAGGGATGAAAACAACTTAGCCGACAAGTTAGCAGTAGCAACCTTAATTCTCCAGCCCTTCGAGGAATTGTTGAATGGTGATGGTAAATTAGAGATAAACTTTAGACCATCTGTTCTAGACAACATGGAACATTGGCAGGTTTTCCAAAGTGATGAACAAATTCTGAAGTTTCTTCATAATATGGATGAATTTTCCAATTTTAGCGTCAACTTTTAGGAAGAGGGTAAAGAGTATTAGGGAGAAGTTGATCAATTTGATAATCCAGTACCTCGGGGCTTTGTTGGACTTGAGCAAAGTTTTGACAGACATGATGGTAGAAAGAATAATATTGATTCAATGAAACCTGGAGATTACGTAGAAATAAATACTGGATCAGATAAAAGCCCAAAATTAATAAAAATTGGAAAATGGACGTCTGAAAAGGAAAGGAATGACTTAATAAACTTGGTTAAATAGTATAGGGATGTGTTATCACCAACCTTGTAGTTGCCTATGTGAGGTGGATCCAGGATGGATGGTAGAGGGACAGGCAACTAAGGTGGTGGAACCAAGACTGCCTAGACTCCCAAATGAATGATTGTCATGCCAATCAAGGCAGCCTTCACTTTATGTGTCTTAGCCCAAGACAACAAAGGGGGAGACCCGGATCTACTCCTGACAGGAGAGATCCAACCTAGACACCATATCAGATCAAATGGACTTGAGGTACTGAAGGTTTAGGTAATGGAAACCCTATATCTATGGATGATGTCACTAGGTGAACCAAGGCTTTGGATAGGGCTTTAGGAAGTATGAGGTTCGAGCCAAGTTGGGACACAGGTGACCTATGAGGTGAATACTAGATCTGGGGTTGAGGTACTAGCAATAGGTAAAGATATCCGCTGCCTTGTGAAATGTAACCAATGCAGGGAGGGAAAGGACAGGATTGGGGCTATCTAGTACCGATGGATAGACTCGATGAAAGGTATGACAAAGTCAAAGTACCCAAGTCACCAAGGAAAAGTTAGATCACAAGGAAAGGAGGCCAAAGAGGGGATAGCGCTAGGGTTGGAGATCAGTGCCTGTTAGATCTAGGGCAATGGAGTCACTATTTGCCCAACGTTGGAGGAAACCCATCTGGGAAATACCCCTATCTACAGACCCAGAAAGGTATTTCGCTGGAAAAGTCAGTCTACAGGGAAAACCAACAGCAAGGTGACTAGAGCTAGGGTTTGAAAAGTCAATTTCTCAGATCTAGGGCAATCAAGAGCCTTCCATCTCAGCGTTGAAGGAGAAATGGATAGAGGGGAACCCGATCTACAAAACCCAAGTTGAAATTTTGCCGGAAAAATCAGATCTTGGAACAAGAAATGATGTGCAGCGCTAGGATTTGGGAAGACTATTTCTCAGATCTAGGGCAAACCAGGCAAACCTAGGTCAGCATTGAGGATGAGTTGGTGAGGGGAAGGCCCGATCTACAAAACCCAGTAGCGGTTTGTCCAAAGATCGAGTGGTTTATTTTTTGGTATTTTTGGGTTTTTATTATTTATGGAATTTTCAGTAAAATGAAAAAAAGCATGTGTCAATGGGTTGAGATACGGAAGAAAGGAACTAACCTGCAGATCTTACCTGGAAATCCTTATAGATGCCTTGAAGGTGATGATCCTTGTTATCCCGATCAATTTGAGAAGACCTGTGTGATTTCTAAGCCCAATGTTTTGTTCCAAGTGACCAATGCGCCCTCTCTCTTGCACAAGCAAACGTCAACAATATCAGATTTACTGTGTCATGAGAAAAAGACAAGATCTATAGAAAAGTAACAAGATGTAATCATAGATCACAATGAAGCTAATGAAAACCCCCTATTACAGATGAAACCAGTCCAAGGGAGTTGAGGCCCCCCTGCAAAAACGCCTAAGTGAAGTCGCCCTCCTGTAGACAAGACAATGATCCCGGAAAAATATATAGATTTCACACAAATTTCCCAAATGCTAAGAGCAAGAGACTTTCCAATCACCATCTAAGAACACCAAATGCAAAGGAGATCCAAAAGATATCCACAAGAATGTTTTTCTATTAATCAGATCCAAGAGCCAAAGACCCTTTACAAATGAGAAGCTCTCTTCTTTAAATAGGAACGAGAGAACCAAAATCCTAACCACTTTCAAAACGAGTGGCTAAGATTAAAAAATATAAATGTTCTAATCAATGGTTGAAATGAGCCGAACATACAATACATGGATCAATATAACCATAAAGTACCAAAGTGGACTAGATCAGCCAAAAGAGGGCACCCCACTCAACTAGAAATAAATGAAGTACATGGTGGGTCCATGGAGTGTTAACTAACTCCCTCTGGGTGACCCCATGGCACAATAAAATAATATAATATTTTTAATTTTTTGACTTTGTGCCTCAAGGAAATCGTGAGCCTCCCAAAAGCCCCAAAAATAGGTGTGGGCCCAATCAGGTGCTGCAACTGTTGAAGAAGGTGCAGAGGACATCACGCTCATCATCATGACTCATCCCATGTCATTTCCTTGCCTCAGACTTCAGTAGCCCAAATCGATTTCTTCAGTAGCCATTTAATTATTTTTTAATCTGCCTCGAGAAATGTGAACCTGCCAGAACAGCCTCCTAGGGTGCCTACGTTGTCAAACTGAGCCCACCAAGCTCTCTGGGATGGGGGTACTATGGTACAATCAAGTGGTTGCACCCCCTATGCCCCATACAACGCCCTAGGAGATCCAATAAAAACATCTCCCTGCTCAGACACATCATTCAGTGAAGCAAAACTGCATCAGAAGGGTAAAATGAGCCTGATCATCTCTGCAAGTGCTCGAAACTGATAACAAGCTGTCTAATTAGATTCAGAGAGTTCAAATCCATCTAGGGTATATACTCATACCCTTTCCAGGTCTCTGCATGATCATCAGCAATATCCAATAGACCAAATAATAACCTGTAAATGATCAGATAACCAATATAACTCAGGGTAGCATCCGTATGCTGCAAGTGTTCAAAGGCTAAGACATGCTCTACAAATCATTTAAGTAACAATCATAACAAGTAGTAGTCACATCACTGGCTGTACATCAACCAAATACATATATATAGGGTTTTATTAATCATAGCTCAGATTAGACTTTCAAAACTATACTCACTTAATAGTTGTAGTCAGTTTGCTAGTGGAGGGTGAAGGCTAAAATTAATAGGCCTAGGACAAAGGATGACTGCTAACTTGACATCATGACACTTTGGATATGGAAAGGGATTACTCACTCTAGCCATATGTTAGACAAACAATAACAGAGGGGATGGCAGTGCCTCACAAATGGGTGGACTACTTCAAAGGAGCCTACTCACCTTTACAAATGCTCACAATCCAACTCAATACAAGTAAGGCCAACAATCTTTAGATAGAACTTTAGGAACCATTGCTTTTTGGGCCTTTGATTTTCCATAGCCTTGGTCTACGTATTTTTATGTGGACTTTTATTATTTTAGGCTTTGCATTCACGTATATTGAAAAACACTACTTTTCATGAATGTTTAAGATATTTCATTACAATATTTTTTCAAAGCCAATTTCATTAGGCTAGCCTTTCATTCATGTATGTTGAAAAACACTACTTTTCATGAATGAGCTTTTTTGCAAGATATTCATTTCATTTCCAGATACATTGTATTGATGGCAACGCTACTTATTTTAGGTAAGCAAACACATCCTAGGTAACTCAAATCCGAGACACAAATAAACAGGGAGGTTTGTCCAACACAAAGGCTCTAGCCGGGAAAAAGGTCCTCCATGCCATAAGTCAAGCAATAGGTTGGGTTAAAACATAACTGGAAGGTAATGGATGGGTGGAGACAATGAAAGATGAAACCAACACTAGCAAGCCAAAAGATGGTGCAAATGACTACCTCTATTCTCCCTAAGGAGGGTAAAACCAATGAGTATAGATCAAGAACTTCCAGGTCTGAGTAGGGACATTAATACATAATATAGATACATCCAAGTCCACATATTTATATGACCGCCAGATCATGACACTAAATGCTAGTACATGTCACTAAAATGATTATAAGAGCAATGATAACCATAACACAATATTACATAAACTGAGTCATAACCATGCAAATATATCCATCTGAGCCATCATCTGTCCAATGAGAAACACTAATACAAATCTGGGCATCACTAAACGCTCTGCAAATTACTAAATTACTACATTAGTCCTCAAATCTGAGTGTCCTAAGGCTCAGTCTTGACATGGGAGAGTACTATAGTCCACTGATAACATAATGATCCATCAAAGCTACTCATCTCAGCATCTCATATGTAGGAGATCTGGCTGAAAAAATGTACTGAATCTGAAAAATAGAATATGGTAGCCCGACTACTATATATGTGATAACAGGATGTATTTGCCTTTTCATATGATGAATTGAAAGCATATTGGGAGGATGTGTTCAAACAAACGATCCCTTTAAAACAAGAGGTCAGAGAAGTCAAACCCTTTTGACAAAAACTAAGACAAATAAACCCCCAAGTTAGCCCCTATAGTTAAAAAGGAACTTGAAAAGATGTTAGCTGCAGGGATTATTGCACCAACAAGACATTCATCTTGGTACTCAAACTTGGTAGGAGCAAGAAAAAAGAATGGTAGTTTAAGGATATGTATAGATTTCAGGAATCTAAACATAGCTTGTCAGAAGGACAACTACCCATTGCTATATATGGAGACCCTTCTCCAGAGAGTAACAGGGGCAGGCATGATGTCCATGTCTGATGGATTTTCAGGGTACAACCAGGTAGTGATTCAGAAGGAAGATAGGCATAAGACTACTTTTACCTCCCCTTGGAGTACTTTTGAGTATTTGAGGATGCCTCATTAGAGGAAATTTGAGGTCTAAAATGGGCCTCTTAAAGAAAATAATAAAATAATAGTTAAAATAATAAAATAATAGTTATTATTTTTGGAGGAAGAATGAAAAAAACTATTTTTTTTGTTCGTATTTTCGACATATCTCCTTGTGTTTTTACTCAAATTCCAAGTAGGAGAGTTCGTTAAATGTGGAATTTAATTCTGTATCCAATGAGTACCCACACTGCATACTTTTGACGAAGCCTACTACCCCAAAAAATAAGAAATACCTGAAAAAACGTGATGATGATGTCATCATCACATTTTTTCAAGTATTTCTTGTTTTTGGGGTAGCGGGGTCTGTCAAAAGTATGCAGTGTGGGTACTCGTTGGATGCGTAATTAAATTCCGCATCCAACAAGCTCTCTCGCTTGAAATTTGAGGAAAAACACAAGGAGATATGTTGAAAATACAAACAAAAAAAATAGTTTTCTTTTATGACAAATATGTCAATTCAACCATTATGGTTGACTCATTTTATTGAAATTCTATTGGTTCTTGAATTCCAACTCACAAAATTTATTGTTGGCACGTTTTCTTATAAGGCCCATTTTAGACCCCAAATTTCCTCTAATGTTTGGTTTGTTGAATGTTGGGGCCACTTTTCAAAGGGCCATGGACTATGCATTCAAGGAGCTGATTGGAAAATTCATAGAGATTTACCAAGATGACTAGATTTTTTTTTGAAAATAAAGACCGAGTCACATAGGCCATCTTAAGCAGGTCTTTGAAAGATGTAGGAAGTATGGGATTTCTCTTAACCCGACAAAGTATGTCTTTGGAATTGACAAACGAAAGCTTCTAGGACACATCATCTCTAAAGACGGGGTCAAAATTGACCTTGAAAGAATTGAAGCCATTAAAAAGATTCCCTTTCCTTAAAACGTCAAAGCTCTCCAATCTTTTAATGGGCACATGAATTTCTTTAGAAGGTTTATTCCAAACTTAGCTGAGTACATGAAACCTTTACAAAAGTTGTTGAAAAAGGATACTAAGTTTGAGTGGACTAATGAAGGTAGGGAAAGGAAGCCTCCAAATGCATAAAAGAAGCTATCACTAGATCTCTTGTCTTAGTCAGCCCAGACTACTCCAAAGACTTTATGATTTTCTCCTTTGCATCCGAGGATATTATTGCGGGGGTTTTGCTCCAGAAAAACAATGAAGGATTTGAGCAACCCATTGCTTTCATGAGCCAGGCCTTGCAACACTCCGAGCTTAAGTACACAACCATGGAAAAACAAGCTTTTTCCTTATTAAGATCTTTGAAGCATTTCAGAACATATGTGGGTTACTCAAAGATAGTCTGTTATGTACCTCACTCAGTAGTTAAGGATATCTTGTGTCAACAAGATTGCTTAGGCAAAAGAGGCAAGTGGGTGTCTAAAATTCAAGAGTATGATCTAGAGATTAAACCCACAAAATTAATCAAAGGACAGGGCTTAGCGAAAATGTTAACTTAGGGTAATGAAGAAGCCTTAGGAATAATTTGTCAAAACGAAGAACCTACACCAAGCATGCCTCAAGAATTGCAGCATTTAGATCATTATTGGTACTCTGATATCATATTCTTTCTTCAAAACCTTACATGCCCTGAACATCTAAAAGGTCATAAAAGAAAGGCTTTAAGGTTAAAGGTTGTCAGATATTGCATCATTCAGGAAGGATTGGGTTGGAGAAACCCAGATGGAGTGATCCTTAGATGTGTTAATGAGCAAGAATCCAAGCAACTCTTGACTGAGTACCATTCAGGATTATGTGGTGGGCATTATGCAGCAGATACGACAACCCACAAAATCTTTAGAGTAGGTTACTATTGGTCCTCCCGATTTGTAGATGTTCACAAGTTGGTCAGGGGTTGTCAACAGTGTCAACTGTTCACTGGGAAGCCTAGGTTGAAAGCCTTACCTTTGCAACTAGTTGTGGTTCAAGCCCCTTTCCAGCAGTGGGGGCTTGACTTCATCGGTAAATTCAAGGACAACTCTAGCAATGGTTATGGTTGGATTTTAATGGCTACCAATTATTTCACTAAGTGGGTGGAGGCTATCCCCACTAAAAGGGCTACTGTTAAAGTTGTTATTGATTTCCTAGAAAATAACAACATTACTAGATTTGGTGCTCCAGCCAAAATAACAACTCATAATGACAAAGCTTTTAGTTCTGCAGAGTTCACCAGCTTCTGTTTCAATTATGGCATTATCCCATCCCATTCTTCCAATTATTACCCTCAGGGTAATGGTCTTCCAGAGTCCAGCAATAAGAACTTAATGACTATCCTTAAGAAAACAGTTGGAAATAAGAAGAAGTCATGGGATGGTAAGATTACGTATGCACTTTGGGATGATCGGATAACTAAGAAAAGTACAATCGAGAAAACCCCTTTTGAACTTGTGTATGGTTTGACTGTTTCATTGCCCATCTACCCTCAGTTACCTGCCATGAAGATGGTCCAAGAATATGAAATGGAAGAAGACTCCATGCCCAACAAGATTAATCAGATCATTGAGCTAGATGAGAACCGAAGGAAGGCCCTTGACCATAGTATAAGATCAAAAGAACCTTCGATAAGTCAGCTAGGCTAAGACCTTTTCAGATTGGGGATACGGTTCTTCTTTGGGATGAAAGGAAAGAGAAGCCAGGAAAGCATGGAAAGTCTGACAACTTATGGTTGTGTCCATACATTATATATGACGTGGCCGACACAAATTCATTTCTCCTCAACACTATGGAAGGAGAAATGTTGCTCGTACCAGTGAATGGGAAACAATTAAAAGTGCTCTTCAACAATGACATCTGATGCCCATGGGGGCATTCTAAGGGATTTTCTAAACCCTTATCTTTTCCTTTCAGTTTTTCCCATTTTTGTACCATAGTTTTGTTCTATATTTTTGTATCATATTTAGTTTTTGTATATTATGCATGTATCATAGGTTTTTTCCTTATGCATAGTTGTTATAACTTGTATATTTCATTTTGGCTTTATATATATATGTGGTGCTGATGCACTTTAATTTCGTGCAGGAACCAGAGATTCTGGGCCGCTCGCACACTCTTTTTGAATGAAAATCAAACAAGTTCACGTCCCGCAGTTGGAGCCAGATGTTACCAACTATTTTGTACAATAGTTGAACTTCCTATTGAGCGGCCAGATATTGAACATGATGCATGTTCGTTTCTAGAGTTCAAAAGTTCAGTGTGTTTTAGAGTTAGCCAATTTCGGCTAACCTTTTTTATTTTTTGTTGAAATGACCATACCCCATGGGGTTTGTAATAAATTGTGCTAGTAGAGGGGTCTTGAGTGTCTCGGTTCACTTAGACTTAACAATCAAATAGAGTATTCCAAGGAGTTTTTCTCCCTTGTCGATTATTCTTTGCCTTTAGCTGACTAATAATCGATAAGTTTTTCTCCTACTACCTCCAAAGCTGTAATGCCCGAATTTGGCGGTTAGGCCTTGGAGGGTTATTAGAGTCCAACATTAAAATATGAACCTACTAGACATTATTGGTATGTTCTATGGTCATTTCCTAGGTCCCGAGGCATGTTAAAACATTGTGCGAAATTTCTTTTAGTGGGCGTCTTTGATTTTTTTATTTTTTATTTTTAAACTATTGAAAAATAACCATTTTTCCTATGGTTTAATTGAAAATTTTCAAAATGTAATAATTAAGTGGTATGGGGGTGGATTTTGGCAAATAAATACTTGTTTTCTAAGCCAAAACACTCATTTAACCCCTAGACTCACTTATCTTAAGTTTCTAATGATTATTTTGCACTTAAGTGAATATTTCCTCAAAATCAATAAATGAAGAATATTTAATTAAAATAATGATGAAAATATTAAATGGAAATAAATAAAAAACTCTCCAAAATAAGCCAAATTGAATAAAGTAAAGGGCTAAATGACATGGCATAGAGCATCGGAGAAGATTCCAATCATCACCCAACTGATCTGAGTTGGTATCGGAGCACATCAGGCAACTCAGCCTTGGGATTTTCGTTTCCTAACCTAGCTTGGACGTTTTTTCTCCTTGGGCACGTTTTTATTGGTGGGATGATGAAACCATGATTGAGGTGGGCATCTTTCTTGGGTGGAGGCCACCTCACCCCAATCAGACCGTATAGGAGTCCTTTTCTCTTCAGTTCGAAGGCAGTTAAGCTCTAGCTACTGATGGTTGTGCCCTCTCCTTCAATGCTTGCACTAGGGTTAGGTTAGCTCTTCTCTTTTTGTATAAATAAGGGGTCTCTGCCCCATCTTTTGGGTGGATAATTGTGGCAGAGAACGTCTGGTGATATTTTGTAATGCTTGTTGCTTTCATGCAACCATTGGAATAAAATAAAGGCTTTGGAGGCTCATGTGGATACTTGTACTTGATGGATGAGGTGATATTATTTTCATTTTCTCTTGCTTTGTCAATTTGGGATTATGAATCTTATGCTTTAGAAGGCTTTTTTCAAGAACATAATAATATATATTTGTAGTTTCAATTTCTGTTTATTGATTTACTCTTAGAGATCTAAAAGAGCATTGTTTTATTTAGTTTTATTTTCATGTTGCTTTTAATTTCGATTTGTGAACGGTACATGATCTAATCTTTTTATTGGCAAGTCTATGAGTTTTTGTTTGCAGGTTACTCTATCCTCCCAAGTGAAAGGTTGAGCTAAGTTGCATCACCTTTTCTTGGAGCCAAGTATCGAGTTTGATAAGTATTTGGTATATGAGATCCAAGTTTTGATTCAACATCCAAAGGTCTAAGCGGTTCTACCTATTCTTATTCATCCTCGAAATTAAAATTTTTAAATTCTTAAAGTTGGTTTGATAAGGTTTGAGTTTCAAGTTTCTCATCTTTCACCAAACCTTGTGCCCTAGGTTGGCTGCCCTCTTTTGCTGCTCTTCTACCTTTGTTTGCAGCCCTATTTCACCTTAGTTTGCAGCCCTCTTCAGCTTAGTTGGCAGCCTCCTTTTTTCCTTTTTCTCCTTCGTTTTATAGCTTCTTCTTCTGTTTGATTTCCTCTCTTTTATCTTAGAAACTTAGTTTCTTTTAAGAGTTAGTTTTAGATCTTTGTTTATTTTATTTTTTAGACTAACTCTTAACAAGTTAGTGTCCAAAGCTCTTATTTTCAAGAAAAAAAAAGCCCAAAGGCTATACGCAAACAAAGGAGCCAAAAAGACAAAAACACCTCCCTCTTCTTTCATTCCCCTTCTCACCTTGTGCTTTCAATAAAAGACAAAAAAAGCACCAAAAGCATTGTAAAAGAAGTTAATAAAAAGCGAGTGGGATAAAGGCTCCCACACCCCACTTCCCCCATTTGGGGGAAGCCTGTATCGTCACTTGTTTCTTGTCGTTGCTTTATACATACATAATAATTGTTTAGAGTAGATTAGTCTTTTGCTTTTATAAAAACTTTGTGAGTATAGTTTTATTTCAGCCTTTTTACCTTTATTTGATTACTAAAAGAAAAAAGAAGGAATCCAAAGTCTCTTGAATCTCACTGAAAGGTGGATCAAGAGCACTCTCTGTCGGAGAGGCTTTACTTTTGTCTTAGCTTAGTTTAACTGTTTTTTTAATTTGTTAAGAAAAAATGAACACAAAATCTCTTGAATCTCACCGAAAAGTGGATAAAAAGTGCTCTCTCTCGGAGAGTGCATTGCTTTGTCTATTTCTTTACATTAGCACCTGTTTCTTGTTTTACATAAATCTCGTGAATCTCACCATAAGGCAGATCAAGAGTGCTCTCTGTCGGAGGGTTGCTACAATGGCTCATTTTTG
>LPNX010722199.1:273547-303016 GCA_001517045.1 Pseudotsuga menziesii | reverse complement strand
TCCAACGATAGGTGGCACGTCACGTGGCTCCTTACGGTTGAAGAGATATGAATTTTTGAAGTTGGGGTACCCCACCTTTTTGGGTGAGCCGACTAAACAAGTTACAAAATAGAATTTAATTATTTGTAATTTTGAATTGCATGTCGGCTCAAGGTAATATTTTTTATCTACAACCCATATAAATAGAATATCAAGCATTTCATTTTTTCATCACCACTTCTCTTAGGAATTTCGCACATTTTGGAGAAAAGTGCGAAATTGTGTGACAGAAATATTTCTGGGCATCTTCACTAAAATAGGCATAACTTTCTCATACGAAATCGGAATTACAAAATTTTTGGCTCATTGGAAAGCTTGTTAGGAGGTCTATGTGATGACTGGATATAGAGTTTCTTTTGGGTTTTCTACTTTTTCTCCATCTTGTTATCTTCAATAAGGTATGGTTCGTGCTTCATGGTTTCTCTTGTAATGGCACATGTCTCTCATGGATAGAGTTCATCTTTGATCTTAGTATGTGAGGCTATATATTGGTATATCTCTTTAAAGTCATTCAATATGTTATGGAAGCTATGGTGATGGTTTTCTTGGCATATACCTTGATGTGATATTGATATAGATCTTGATGATTATCTTGGATAGATCTTGGTGATTATCTTGATTGTTGTATAAGTGTAGTATTGAATGAGAAGTTGACATGTAAGTATTAGATATTGTGAGTTATTTATTTGATCAACCTAAACGTTTTCTTTGAAAATTAGTTTTACAAGTGTTGATCATTGTGTCTTTGACCTAAGTGGAGTTGTATTGTTAATGACAACCTTTGACAGTGTTGTAAGTGATTATTTGCTTGATATTTGTTTGATTTATTGACTTGATTTGAGTAGAGTGGAAAATCCTTTTGTGTATAAGAGTTTATGATATTGATCAAGTTTGACATAGTTGGTTAAGTCTTTTATCTTATTGGTTGAGGTTATTTGGTTGAAATATATCATGTTTAACTGTCAAGTATTCCTTGACTATGATTGAGGTTGGCTATGGTGTCATTGAGTTGAGTGTGTTTGGAAAAAGTTTGGTTGACAGTATGTGAAGTCTCTTGGTTGCTCAAATGTGTCTTTTACTTGATGAACTAGGCCAAGTAAGAAGGGTTGGTTGACTGTCAAAGAACTTGATTAGGTTAACACAAATATATGATTGATTTGGCACAGGTACACAAGCATCTTGGTACAGTTGAGAAATATTGGCACAAGTTGCCTTATGTGCAGTTGGTTTGACTTAGATTGGATGAGTTGTATGAGCAGTTGGTTTGACCCAGGTGGACTGAGTTTGGTGTGCAGACTTAGATTGATTGAGTTGATTGATGTGAGAAACAGATTGATTGGTACAGGTTGTACATGTTGATGAGTATTGTGATACAGTGGACAGTGATCGGTTGATGAGTAGTGATCAGATAATGAGCAGTGGCTAGTAGTGGCAGTTGTTGTGCAGTGCGGTACAGAGTGTGTTAGTGATAAGGCTGACTTGGCAGTAAATAGTGGACAGAGGTTATCAGCAGTAGGAAGTTCTACACATAGCACAGATCTATTGAAGGGACAAACAAGTAACCAGCAGTGTTGATGAGCAGCTTGATCAACAGCTTTTATGTTTGATATGACAGTGATGACATGGGCAGAAAGATGATTTGACAGTGACTAGAGTGCAGAGAATATCAGCAGCAGAGTTTGGTGTGTGACAGGTCCACAGGTTCGACAAACTTCTTCTTATCAGGGTGGCAGGACGGGGCAAGGAAAGGAGGTCGTAGCCTCCTTCCGGTGGAAGCCGGAAAACTAGGGAGTGGCAACTTCTTTCAGGTCGTAGCCTGTAAATCAGGGGGTCGTAGCCTCCTTTCAGTTGAAGCTGGAAAATTGAAGTCTTTGTAATAAGGGGGTTGTTGCTTCCTTCCAGTTATTTCTGGAAAACTATTTTAAAAAGGCTTCCGTGGTTTTCCCCCCAGGACTTGGGTTTCCATGTAAAAATATTGTGTACTGTGTTGTTATGCTTTCTATGTGATGATGATGATATGATGATGATAACAATGCTGCTGATGATATAATGATAATGTGATAATGCATAATATTGAATAAGTTGTTGATTATAAAAGTTGAAAAAGTAATAAAGACTGCACACACAGATTCACCCCCCCTCTCTGTGTTCTTGGTGTATCCAACACAATACACTTGTATACCCAAAGAAATGTTTAAGTAAATACAGGGACAAGTTGCGACTGACATATGAAGATTTGGTTAGGGTAAAACTTTAAGACCCTTGGTTTTATTTTCCTACAATTTTTTGTCAATTTAATTGCATTTTCATATGTTTATATTTGCATTTTACATGGTAGATTAGGGTAATGTTAGGTCTGCTATTTTACGACAAAAAACATAAAAATAAAATAATTTTTTTTGCACTTTCGGGCCTCCCTAAAATTTCGGCCACCTTCCCTATAAATTCGCCCTAGCCTCTAAAGCCCAAAACACCCTAAGGTCGAATTATAGGGAACCCTAAAATTACAAAAATTGCAAAAATCTCAAAATCTACATTAAAAAAGCCTAAACACAGTCCTAAAATCAGACCTAACTACCCTATCAACTTCCTCTTCCTTTCTCCCTAGACCTCCACTCGTTTCCTACCCCTTGGCCTCCCCTAAACAAACCTTGGCTGCCCTTTTGGGACAGTCCTTTGTGGACTGTGGCAGCCCTTTGTGACTGCTCCTTAAGTCCTAAATTTTATTGCAGACTGTCCACTACTGGACAACCCTCAAACACTTACCTTTTTGTAGTCCATTGTGGACTGTGGGTTACCTTTAGGGCAGTTTCGGTGGCCTCTTCAAAGGCTGCAATAAAGTGCAGCTTGTTTAGACCTAAAACCATCACATTCCTATGTTTCTATAGTGCATTAAACTACTTGCAAACAATCTTCATATTGCTTACATAAAGGGTCTTCATTCCTTTGGATGAACTATTCGATAACTGCTCTCAATAGTGATCGACATTCACAATATTTGGGTAATTTATATTGTTGATGCTGAAGTTTTGATGGCAGTTATGTATGGTTAGCAAATGATAAATGCTTATGGTAAATACTATTAAATGGATGCATGAATTTTAGTGCTGTCATCATCATTGTTACTGCTGTCATAACTCCCTTTTTACATCTCACTGTTCAAATTATATACTTCTGCAACAAGTAATTATACTTGCGTTTGAAGTGGTAAATACTAGTCAACAATTACATTGCTAATGGTCTTTATTTTCACTTGCTGGTGAACATTACAAATTGTTAAATACATGGATGTATTAACGAATGAAATTGATATACTAATTTGTGTTTACAAGATTTATTTATATATTATGTTTTATTCATTCTTACGTTGACTCCAATAAGGCACTGGTCACTAACGTCCTCCAAAGAAGATATCTTCTAGTGTTTAGTGTCCTTGCAGAATTACGATAGGGCTCTTGCCTAAGAGTTTTCGACGTCCACAGGAGTTAGGAGAAGTGACTAAGGTGACAGTGGTCACTTTCTCCATATGTGCTTACCGGTGGCTTGAAGTGCCATTTCATCCGGTAACAGGGGGAATTAGAAGGAATCCAAAACAATCAAGAGAATCTAGAATTTGTGGAGCACAAGGACAACAAATTGACTTTTAGTTTGGTTATCGTGAAGAGCTAACTCTCCCCTAACAACATAGGGTATCGAGCACCCTAGTCATTTCTCTCCCAGTAGGATGTAAAGGGAATATGTTTTTCATTTACAATGGTTTGAACTTTTGAGATTGAATGGATTTCTTTCCCTCAAGAGTGATGATCAAGGAAGGACTTGTCAGAAGACTTTGAAACAAGCATGAATTGTATATTGGAAATATTTTAGATTCACCCTCTCAGTTGTATTGGTTTGTGACCTGTGTTGCAGGGGTACCTGTCCCTATGGGTAGGGTTTGCGTCCTCGTCCTGGGTACCGTTCCCAAGTCTTGAAAATCGGGTTGGGGACTTCATAGACGTCCCCTAAAGTCCTCGTTGAAGTCTCCAGGTACCAGGTACCTTTGGTCCAAAACCAGGAAACTTAGCTCATTTTGGGGACGCAGTGACCCAATTTTGGGGACTACAAGGAAACTTCACTATGTAAAAATTAAAAAAAATATTTTTTATAAATTTTTATACCTTTTATGAATAGGGATGGGGTAGGCGTGGGTCCCCCTACCCTCTTAAGATCCCACGGGCTTGTCCACTTTTCCCAACGCACAGTTTGAGTCTTGACTTTAGTTGGAGCCCGTGATGGGAAAGAGAGGAGAAGTTTCCACACTGAGGAGAGAAGAGGGTTGACGGTAGATGGAAGTATTCCTAAGTGATTCAAAGACTTCAGGTTAGTACTTTGCTAACCTCATGGAAATATTCTTAAGTGATTCAAAGACTCAGCGACGAACTTTCGAGGGTATGTTTCACCTCAAATCTGCGAGAAAAGCTTACTAGTATGCACAAATAAACTCAGAAATCTTGAACTAAATTATTAAATCAGAAATCTTGAACTTCAAATTTACGATTATATATGTTCAAACAAGTTGATAAATTCATAAATTCGATATAATTTCCCTTTATTTCTGCTATTGAAGTTATAGGACAACCAACTAAATTTCCCTTTAATGCAAGAAAAAGACTTGAAAGCAATGTTTTATTAATGGTTTTAAGAATTCCCCTTAGTTAGTTAAAGAGCAATGGTATTCATTTTGGTTTGCCTCGAAAAGTTTAAAAAGCAATTATGGTCTATATATGACCAATGCCTTACCTGTTGGTGTATGACATTGTGTATGACATATATCAGGATTATTGAATCATGATTCATATGAATACGAAAATAGTAATTTGAATTTCCACTTGGTTTATGTCTTATGATTATGATATTATCTGATATCAAGTTTATACTTAAGGTTCATATGTAATTTCCACTTTATATCAATGATTTATGGATTTTGAAGCAATGTGCATGCTAATTGTTACTTGTTGAAATTGAATACTAGTGAAAAATAAATTAATTTAATTTTTTATTTCATTTATATATATATTACCCCCAATGTACCCAAGTCCCTCGTTTCAAAAAGTGGCATCCCCGTCCCTGTACCCAAGTTTCTTGGCAACTTAGTTTGTGACCCATTGTGTTAAGTGCCCTATTAATTCCATGAGTTCTTAGATCCATTTTGTCAGAGGTTTTGAACTTTAGAAATAGAATCTTGAAGTGATCTCCACTGTGTTCAGGATTTTATACTATGAGGTTTTAAGCTTACAGATTTCTTTTGATATATTGTTAGTGTTTTCATGACCTGTTACTGGTTATAGGGGATCTCATAACTCATCTTAGACATATATTGTGTTCTGATACTAAATTCTTGTTGGCTAAATATGCTTTTTCTTGAACAAGGTATTTGGATATATTCATGCGATGAATAACCTAACCTTGTTTATTGTTAACCTCTTTGATATTCTTCGTACCTATCATCTTGAATCTCAAAATCTCTGATACGGTGAGTGTGGTTCCTGGGAGATGAAGATCGACTAATTTTTGTGCTTTAAGCTTTTGAATGCTTATTCCATAATAATTTAGGAGAAATTTTAGTCCTATCATTTGAACAAAAAATTATATTTTGACAGATATATGATATTGAGCTATTGGACTGTTCCAAGAAGGCTCAACATTGATTTCATAGTTATGGATGCCTTGGCATAGTTTTGTATCTAAGAATGTCTCAAGGGACAACATTGACTGGTCACCATGTGTTACCACCTAGGTTGCACTAAGGAATAAATAATATTTTCTGTTAGTTAAAGTTTTGTTTTCCTTTTTACTTTCTAATAAAGCAACTTAATGGTTCATTGGCTTTTTACAAAATCTTGTGCTACAAAGGCTGGCTTGTCATGTTGAGATGTTTTTTACAGATTATAGAAACCAAAGATTCTGTGGTTCTCGCAAGCTCTCCTTACCTAAAGACCAGATCAAGCATGCGTCCCGCAGTTGGAGCCAGATGTTATGTTACCACCTAGGTTGCACTAAGTTGGACATTCAAGTGAGCCGCCAAAGATGAACAAGTACTTGTTCAAAATTTCGAGTTCAGAGGTCCATTCAGGCCAATCTAGGCCCTTTTTTATTTCTTTTATCACATGTTCATACCCTGTGGGGAAGTTGTAAAAATGTACTAGCATGGGTTTCTTGTAAAGGACTTGGATTCTTAGGACTTAGACATCAATTCGGGTATTCCAAGGTGTTTTTTCCTTGTTAATTGTATGCTATTGAATAAACGACTTATAATTTTCGAGTTTTTCACTTGCACATCTAAAGTTGAAATAGTCGTCTTGGTGGTTAGGCCTTAGGAGGTTATTAAAGTTCATGTATCAATGTATATGAACATGCTTGACATTAATTTTGAGTCATATGGACATGTGCTAGGTCCCCCTAGGATTTTTTTAAGTTTTGAAAAAAAATTATTTTTTTCTCGTAAACTTAGGCTATTTTTTGATAGTTTAATTGAGAAAATAAAAAATGCAATAAAAGTGTGGTCTAGAGTTTGATTTTTCCATGGGGGTGCTTGTTTTCACACTCAGAGCACCCACTTTACCCTTAGACCCACTTTTCTAAGTTTTTAAGTGATTTATTTTTCACTTAATTAACTTTTACTCAAAAAACCCAAAAAAGACCAAAAAACTGGATAAAATGAGAAATTTGGCAACTCATAAAAACATGGAAACATATCAGAAACATGTTTCTTGAGTTGGAAAAGTAAAGTAGCAAGCATCCTAAAGTTTTTGGAAGGTTAGATGTAGCTATTATCGTCAAATCAAAGCAATGGAAGTTTCCTCATGAGAGGGGGGTGCACCTCTCCAAGTGGGGGAACATTTTCTAGGAAAAGCTTGGATCTTTTAGGAAGTGGGTTGAGTTTTGGAAGTTGGTGCTTTTTCCAAATCTTGTTTCCATTATTCAACTCTCATTCCAACTCATATCCAACTCAAGCATGGCGCTTTCTTGGGCAAGTGCGCCCTCCCTTGAGCTTGTGTTTATCTATTTAAGCAAGCACTCTCTCTATTGTTTGTATGGAATGAGAACCGAAAGGCTGCTTCATTTGTAATCATTTTTCTTATCATTATTGTGGAAATAAGGAGGCTTTGGAGGCAAACTCGTGTAGTACATTAGCGTGTGGATTATTGTTGTGCATGTATGAGGTACACCTATATCAGTTTCATGCTTCTTTCCATTAAGTGTTATAACTGTCCTTGGTAGGATTTATGCTAATCAATAGGAAAGAATAAGCAATTTTGTTTACTTGCTTTATTTTTTTATTTACTTATGCATAGAGTTCTAAAAGGTGTATGTTTTACTTGCTTGTATGCATACTTTTCTAACCTCTCATATAAGTTATACTGGATATAACATTTTGGTTGAAGTTTTGTTCAAGCTATGCATGTAGATCGTGCTTGAAGAATCTTGCTTGTATCTCCCACATCTTTGTGCTTTTGTTGGAAGATCTAAATCCCTCTGCTCTCTATTAGAAGACTCCATTGCCTAAAGTTTCCATGCTTTTGAGCATTCTTTCTCTCATTTATAAAGTTAAAATTGTTCTGGTTACTATTTTCATGCTAGAGTTGAAGAAGCCATACATCACATTTTATATCTTTTATCTAGTATGAAGTTTTGTAGTAGATCTAAGTCTTTCAAGTCAAATCTATTACAAGTAGATCTATTTTTTAAGTCTAGCTTTTAAACTAGTAAAAGTCTATCTTTTTGTACTTGAAGCTAGCAAATATTTTTATGCTTTTAAACGTTTATTTTTCATCTTAGTGCTACATTTTGTCTTCGGTTTTTGTATTTTGATGAATAGGTAGAAGGAAGTTCTGCTGAAATCTGGAAGTTTCAGGCCATCCAGGACTTACTCTTCCTTCATACCTTTCTACCAATTATTAAAAGCTTCCAAAAACTTGTAAGCTTGTTGCTCCTAATCTATAAAGGACCACGAGTATCCTGAATCATTGTAATAACCATTAATAAAAGGGAAGTGGGCAACCAAGCGCCCACACCCTATCCCCCCAGGGGGAGCCGTGTCGTCTCTTTTTGTGGTTTAATTTCTTTTTAGAGTAGCTCTTTTGTTTTTTGAGTTAAACTTTCATTTTATTTCAGCTTTCTATTAAAATTAACAAATCCGATTGTTTTTTTGAACTACCTAAAAGGGGAAACGAGAGTATCGGTATTGTGATTTTTAAGCAACTGCATGTTTGGTAATATTTTTAAAATAAACCAAGGCTTTAGTCCTCGTATGCTCTTGTGAACACTGCAGGCCTTTGGCTGGAACGATGGGACAACCAAAAAGGGATTAGAGTGACTAGCTTAATAGGAAAACCCACATAAAACTAATCTTTAAGAACTCGGGAGGTCACGAAGGGAGAATACCACAGAGTTAGGAGGCTACTCCAAGCAAGTTATGCCTCGCCCCGTTGGACACTTTGTAAAGATGTTGTAGCGCTCAGTTAAGAAGGTAAGTCTTAGTGGGCCAAGCCAAGAATCAACCCACTCCTTAATCCACTCATTTAATATTTTAAAATTGATCAACGAGACAATTGCAATACTTTCACTGAGACCACACCAACAACCCCATATACACAAGCACTCCATTCTCATTGGCACTGGTCTACATTATTTTTATGCTTAATCAATTTTGCAAATGTCATGAATGGTTTGTACATTTTCTAAGTTGCTTAAGTAATTTATTTTGCAGTGACTTGTGGTTGATATTTTAATTTATTCCATATTAACTCCTAGAACAATTGTTTCCTTTTTATAGATTAACAAGCTTAGATTATTTTTATAGGGACCACCCCCCTTGGTTTCGCTAGGAGAAAGCCTAGATGGAGGAGTTAAGATCAAGTGACAACACTTGACTCTTACTTGCCCCCAAGGTTGCACCTAGTGGCTCGAAGATTTCTTCTACGTGACCCGAGGTGCGAATTATGTGGCAACACCATGTATAACAGGTCATGTCACTTCATTGATTATTCTTCTTCTTCTTATTATTAATTGACACTTGTATATATTTATGTTTATTACATTGCCTTTCCCTTTAGAAATGCTTTGTCCTCAAAGCATACAAAAATTATGTCACCATTCGAGCTTGTAATGCCTTCTCAAGATTCTTCATTCTTAAGTTCGTCATGGTTATGGACATGAGGTGACATGACCTTGTAAGTGTTCAGCCGAGTTGTTGAATTGTATAAGGGTCAGACCACCTTAGTTCGATCCTTCGTGGCATTTTGCTATTTAGGGTTCCAAATGTAAACATCGATTTTGAGAACCAATTGTATTGGCTTTAATGTCCTTTGGAATATAGACTGATTGCTTGTGTTCAAAACGATTTTGATACATTGATTGGTTAAAGAATTGACTCTTCTGCTTTGGATGTTGATAAGCTGACCTTGTAACTGGATCTTTCTTTCTCATGAATTGTATTGACTTCTTGTTTCACGATTGGTCGTATGTTTTCTTTGCATACTTGTGTTGCTTTGTTAATCATTATATGTTTATGGGTAGAGATACTTAGGTTTCCTTTGTTGATACTTCAACATTTGATGATATCCCTACTTCAACTGGATCAGTCATTTTGATGATATCCCTACTTTAACTGGATCAGTCATTTTAACGATATACCAACTTCAACACATAGTAATATATATTTATGTCTATTACACTTTTCATGATTACATGTGACACCCCCAAAACGATAGGTTATTTTCTAGAAAAAATTCTCAAGGCAGGTTTGGGAGGAATTTATGGTGATTGATGGGGAAGCAGGACAGTCATGACTTATGACAATTGTATTCCTCTTGTGGGTATCTCTTGTCTGGCTTTTGTATAACAATATTGTTCAATGCTTTATCTACTTTTTGTATATCTTTTGTTCATATCTTGGAGGCCTTAGGATTCTCCTTTTGGATATTGCACTACTTGTATGTAACATATGATCAACTGACTTTTGGTCATTCATCGACATCATATTACGTTTCTTGTTTTTAGTTCTTGTCTGTCCACTTTATATGCCTTTGTTTTGTATGAAAACTTGCTTTACCTATATCTTCTTTAAATCCATATTTAACTTAAGTGTAATTAATTCTGTGTTGAAATTTAGAGCATTACAACTAATACAACTTTTGATGAAAATTTCAAGCAGATTTCGGATCCAGATGTAATTGAAAGTATGGTCAACAAAATATTAGCAGAGAATCCCAAGCAATTGGAGCAATATCGAGGTGGTAAGACCAAATTGCAGGGTTTCTTTGTTGGTCAGGTATGCATTTTTATTCTGATTCTCAAGCCTTTAGGTTTGCTTTTTTCTTCTGCCAAATTTTTCTTTGTTAAGACCTCTGCAACTGTAATCCTTTTAGTGGTTATAAAGGTATTTTTGATAAATCATGTCATGAGAGTACTTTGAAGAGGATTTTTCTTGTTGCTTAACTTTAATGGTGTCTTATGAGAAGCATATCTTAAAGATGACAAAGCAAGGGGAAAATTAGCCAGAGTTGGGAATCAACTCATTACAGGATTGTTTGACAAATTATTATGTCATTAGTACTACAAAAGGAGAGTGGAATATGTTTTTTCTCATCTTTCTTGAGAGAATGAGACAATACATCTCTTCTCTATTTCTATGTCGAAAATAGTTGTAAATTTGTTAGTAACAGATGTAAACCATTCTTCTCTTTGCTCCGCAGTTTTGGCAAATTAGAGTGCAATTGACAGGAGCTTTTGTTATGGCCATCATGAATATAACTCAATCCAATATATTTTCGATTTCTAGTATAACAAGGAAGTCAGGTTGTCCTAATTAGGTGTACGGTTCTAGTTTACCGGCCATTTCAAGGCATACAAGCAGTTTCCCACATTTTTCTTCTCTTCTCTGTGGGTTCTAGTGGGATCCACCAATAAAGCCACGAAAAAATAAAAGCATCCCAACCCCTAAAACCTATCCAACAATTTTATTAAACATAGAACTTTTTTGGCTAACATAACAACAGCCCTAGCCCCATGTTTTCTTTGCTGTTTTATGTGAGCAGGATTTTGAAGCAGCAATGACTGATTGTTTGAGCAATAGTTTTTGAGTAGCGTTTGTTTGTGAGGCAGCAGATATTGAGAAGCATTTATGGCAGCATCGTGAGGAGGTAAATTTGTGTGATAGAAGAATTCACTTTTTCTTTTCTTTCAGTCATCCATTTTATCCACCAATGGTTTCTTCTCATGCAACTGCAGCAACTTCCATCCAGCACACCTCAAGATATCAAGAGATGGTCTTGAGAAAAGACTATCCTCTTTAGAGGCTCGTTACTAAGATGGAAACATTGCAAGGAGGAGGGCCCAAGAATAGAGGTGCAATTTATGTTGAAAGGTCTATTAAGGCTCCTATATTCGATTGAAGGCTCATATTTTATAAGAACGTAGATATGGGGGTGAGGGCTGTTCTAAGATTGCAATCCACAAGAATCGCGTAAATATGGAAGGGAGCAATAATAACAAAATATGGGCTTGAGAATGGAGGTGCAATTTATGTGGAAAGGTCTATTAAGGTTCCTTTGTTTGAGTGAAGGCTCATAGTGTGTTTAATAATAGTAATAATAATAATAATTATTATTACTATTATTAAACACACTATGAGCCTTAATTATTATTACTATTATTAAACACACTATGAGCCTTCACTCAAACAAAGGAACCTTAATAGACCTTTCCACATAAATTGCACCTCCATTCTCAAGCCCATATTTTTAATAATAATAATAATAATAATTATTATTAATAAATTAATAATAATAATTAATGAAGTGACACATGAACTAAGGGACATGACCATTCGACCACGTGACTAGTCAATGTGTATATATAATACATGGAGGGCATTGTAAAGGATCACATTCTATTCTGTCGTTCATTCATTATATATATTTATTATTGTCCTATATAGATTTATTATTTCTGTCTTTCTTATGTTGGATATTTGCTAGTAAATCAACTATCGTTCATTTCCTTGGTATCAGAGGTAAAGGCTGATCCGGCCTTTGGCCACATCTTTTTGAGACTTTGTCTAACCCAGCTTTTGGCCACACTCAATTTTTTTAGAGTTTGTTTGGATTACTAGGCTTTTGACCACCTACTGATCTAGCTTTTGAAATTTGGCCACAACCAATTTTTTTTCAGAGTTTTTTTGATTCAACCAGCCTTTGGCCATTTAAAAATAAAAAATTTCTATTGTTGAAGAAGTTTCTACTGCAAATTGGAAGAATAGATTGGAAAAGAATTGAAGAAGACAATCTGAGATAAATTATTATGTTGCGAAGTATTAAACACTATCTGCAAAGAGACCATAAACATAGATTAAAAATAGAAGCCAAATTTGGGACCAACAACCAAGTTGTTTGCTTTGTTCAGAGTCCTAGTGTCATTGACTATTGGGGTTTGGATTTGTGTAGAACTTAGGTTGAAAAAAAATCAAATAGGAATAGGAACTGCCATAGATTAGGTTGAATTGATGAATAATTACAGCCAATTTTTGGAATTTTTGGATGAGATAAGCTATCACAAGACCATTTCACAAATTCAAATCCATCTACCTCCATGGAGGTAAATAATACAAGCCACCGCCCAGATTTCCAAAAGAATAGGTTGGTGCAATATCGCCTCAATAACTCCTTTTGTACACTTTAGGTTGGTTCTTGTCCAACTCAAGGGGGGCTTTCCTAGGATAGGATTGCAATTTGTAAGGCTATGACAATAAAGGTCAAGCTGATGTGAAGAGATGGCTTAGCAAAACGTTTACGTCTTTTTGTAGTATAACAATAAAAGGGTGATGGAAGGACCAAGAAAACTAGTGTCAATCCAACAAAGGGAAAATGGAGTCAAAGGATCTAGTCCAAGAGAGGGTAAGTTCATGGATGGTTAGGGAAACTAGGGCTGCATACACATGGCTTAATGAAGCCTTAACATGCTGAAAAATGACTTGTAGAGATAGACTAGACGACCTAAGAAGGTACCACATTAAACCTTGTTAATTAGGGTGTGGCTTATACAATGAAGCATTAAAAAGGAACAACTCTAGAAAGATGAAAGAAGCAAGTTATCACATCAATGCATAAGACATCAAAGAAAAAATGAGGAAATACTTCACATATAGAACCCTTTCAATTGGCCCTAAAAAGAGAAGTCTAGCAATTCCACAATTCACCAACAACATAGAGAAATAGGAACATAAGCCACATTTTGAATGGAGAAGAAACCCTTACTCTTCAAATTGCACCAAGAAAGATATATACATTAATCTTCAAAAGAGAGAAAACTCCCAAAATCCAACTACGGAAAATGAATGAGAGTGCAAAGCCTTATATAGCTTTTAGGTCCACTTCCTTTTACAATAAAATAATAATAAAACCCTAAGTCTATCCTAGGATGGACTAAACAAACCAAATACTCTAGCTACTCTAACAAAATCCATGAAGTATGCTGATTGAAGAATGAGAGGGGCGCCTCCATCAAGAGAGGATGAATGACAAGTAAAACCCCAGTGAAGGGGTTCCAAAGGCCGTCCAACTATAGTGCTCCAATGATAGGGTCCAATAATCATGATTCATAAATGAAGGTGGACAAACCCTAGATCTAGGGTTTGACCCTCGTAGATCTCCTCAAATACCAAATGACCCCCATAAAATATGCTACAAACCCTCTAGAACTCCTCCAAAATGGAATACTCCAATGAATAAGGCTGCAAAAGGTGGAGTGCTTTCTAAAAATGGTAGTAAATGACACAAGGGGCTTCTCTAGGGTGAGTGCTCTCCAGGAAAAGACTCCAAAAGGCACATGTGATTGAAATGTAGTGCGACTCCTTAAACAATAGTTTCGAAATTGCCAACTTTCTCATTATTTATCGGATTTTGTATTATAACCACTTTTTGGAAATCCCATGGCCACTCCGAGTCTATCAGCATTGAGTTGGAAAAATTCTGGACACTTTGTCAAAAGATACATGCTCCCAAAGTTAGGACGTCACCTTCCAAATGTAGAGTGCCAAGTCATCAAAACATGTGCAAAAGCTAGATCCATAGAATAAGACGCCTTCCATGATAGAAAATTGGAAAGGAGACATTTCTTCACACACAACTGAATTGAGTATCCTATTATACCCAAAAAAATTACATATTTATACATCAAGATTTCCCCCAACTACACAACAAACTCATGAGGGAATATCTCAACCTCAAACTAAAAATAGGAAACTTGTTGGAGAGAATCTCTCAACTCCAACTAATATAACAACCTCCTAATTAATAAGAACAAACAACTCACAATTAACAAATCATAACTATGAAGAATCCCACAAAATAAGAATAAGGCAAGTAGGAGTTAATAACTCCAACACCCCCTCTTAACGAGTACTTCTCTCGATCTTTGTTAGGTAAGGTCTTCATCAACATATCTAACCGTTTTGAAATCTTGCAGGCTACGAACTCCATCAAGTTGCCTCGTAACCCTTGTAAAGGTGTAGCTCTCGAATTGAATTCTTGAATTCTTGAATTCCACTTCCCCGAACTCCCGATTCACGAATCTCCCAAAGTCAATTACTGGACAACAATCCACATGCATGTCTTGTAACCTCACCAGTAGACTGTAATCCACATGCATGTCTCAACCAATAAGGGATATTTCTCAAGATCCACGTACTCCCAAACTATCTACACAACTATCCATGTTGAGTTGAATTTGCACTTTATTCTCCTCTGGCTTTGGAAATACAATTTCACTTCACCATGACCTCTTTCCCCTTTGGTTTAGAGGTTCAACATCATTTATTTGAATTTCTCAATCAAAGAATAAGTCTAACATTATTACAATAATACAAAATTATTATCATCGCCATACATAATCAACTATGTAGACAGTCAAACCTAAGCGATCAAACTTATATTCCTCACGGTAGTACATTCTCTTGAATTCTACCGTCAGGATAATGGCCATTACACCACTGGCGGGAATCAACTGGATACACTCATCTTTGACTTGTCGACATGTGTCAAGGTATCGTTTGAGGAAAGGTCTGAGTAGGGGAATAAATTCACTATAATTGCACAAAAAAATTTGAGCTAAACGACTTCTTTCTTCTTTCAAGAACTTGAGTTTCTCAAAGACTAGATTGTCTTCGCGTTTGAATCTCGTGCCGGACATTATTCGATACATGATGTTGTATATCTTCACCTGTAATCTACATTTTATGGCAACGCCGTCAGCATTAGAAGATTTGGGGTTGACCCTTAGATCTTTCAAAATCTCTTTGATCTCATTCTCCCATGCATATCAGGACTGTTGGACGACCTTGCTAGTGAAAAATGGGAGCATCATGACCCTTCTCATTCATCTCTAGTGATCACCATACAGGGTAAGCACCATATCTTGCCCTTTGTTAGTGAAGATATCGAACACCACGATTCGCGTTCGAGATTCGAACTTGACACCTTGTGTGTGAAGAGTTTCTTTGGCCAATGTGGGGGATGAGACAACCACTAGTTATCTTTGACCCATTCTTAGTAGAAAAATGTCTCCATACTTGTTTACCATCTAGGAGAAATTTATATGATTAAGATCATCTCCCACCTACAGCCTATAAACCACAAATTTGATCCATAAAGAACCTTTCATTGCCGCCTTCTTACATGCAACCGTTCATAGTTTTGCTGCCTAACACGCACCTCAGGTCACGTAGAAAAAATCTTCAAGCCACTGGGTGTGTCCTTGGGGGAAGCCAGATTCAAGTAATGTCACTTGATCTTGACTCCTTTGTTTAGGCCAACTCCTAGCGAAGCCAAGGGGGGTGGTTCCTAAGAAAAGAAAAGCTAAGTTTGTTAATCTAACAACTATTCTAGGAGTTTGTTAATATAAGCGCAAGAGCAAATATGAAACACATTACTTCAACATCATATAACATATATCATCATCATTTTGCATAAGGTGAAACTTAGAGCAAGATAATAAGCAAATATAGACCAGTACCAAAAGTAAATCGCAAGATGCTGAAGTAGATGTGTTGCAGTGCTCTTGGTAAATTTTATTATTATTAAGTGACAGTTATTTGTAACACACCCATCCTAGGCCTAATGTTAAGGAAAGGTATAGGGCTCTCTATGGAGGTAAAGAAGGTTGAGTTTATGTTATGCACAACGGATATGTTCATATAATCAGATCTGCTCTATTGATTATAATTTTAGTCTTCTCAGTAAACTAATCATGATACTCCTAACTGGGAAATAAATCAACTAGTTACTAACTAGTTTGCATGGTTCATACATAAACAAATCCGGAATATGAATCAGATGCAGAAGCATTTATATTTACTACATGGTTGTCCAAAATATCAGACCTAAATAATTCAATTCTCATAACATCAAACTACTAAATCTTTCTCTTTCAATAATTGAAAACAATTCCTACCAATCAGACAAAAACTGTACATAAATTTCTACACAGGTCAAGGAACTCTAAGCAAATTATTTTAACTTATGCATAACCTGATATTGGGCTGTCATGTTCAACGACATGATAATCCATATCAGCCTTGATTAACGGATAAAAAAACATATTTAAATTACAATACAACACATCCTTGACAATCTTGGTAATTGTACTACAAGTAGGAACTCACAACATCACAATTTCTAATCTTTTCATTTCATCTAAACCAGATTCAAACTTGAGATTAAATACACATGCACACAGATATAATCAGCTATTTAATCACTCATAAATCAGATTTCATTAATAGATTATCCAATACAAATTGACAGAACAATTACTAGCATAAGCAAAGATTTCCCAGAAAATTGCTAACCCTGAAGGAAGCTAAAACTTTCTTTAAATTAATATTTATCAAGCACACACAATCTGCCTACTAATCATAATATTCAAGCATATAACTGAAATGATTAAGTAACTTATCTTAGTAGTTTGTGGTTGGCGACAACACGACAACTTTTCTCCTAGCATGTGACCTTTCCTAGCGCGTGTTTTCCTGCCGAAAGATCCCCCCAAGCGCAGGTCCTGGAATCCCGTATGAGATGGTCTCTTCTAAAAATACTAAGTTTGATCCACTCCCTTTCCTGGAATTATCCCCCTCTCCGAGAAAGGCGAGCTATGGTAGTTATTGAGATTATCCCCCTCTCTTAGAACACCACCATTGACCTCCAAGGTCACTTTCTTAATTTGAATCCCCATTGGAGTATTCAAATATTGAGAGCATTGGCACTAGGCACCTGTTTGGGATTATCCTCCTCTCCCTCAGGCCCTAGCGCAACCAAGAATAAAACCCCACACAAGATTATCCCTCTCTCTTGTTGGGTGAATTCTTAAATCAACTCTTCTGAGCCTTGGGTCAAATTACCAATTCGAACCTCCATGGGGGCATTCAAAATCACAATTAAATACTGCTCTACGAAGCACACAAGCCGAACCCCTACTAGGGCATTCGCTTCACATCAAAAAAATAACCATGGACTCCTCCAGATCCCTCCCAAGTCATCCAGAAACACACAAATACTGATCCACTGGATGAAATTTACATATTCACCACAAAAATTGTGCAAGTTCAACCAAATTCACTCTTGGCATTCACTATTTTCCTCAAATCCCATCTTTGATGCGCTCCTCAACCTGCACAACAACGAATGAAAGCCTTTTTGGAGCCATTCAAATCCCTTTTGCTCAACTCGAATTGTCTCCAAGATTTTGACTCTTGTGTACTGAGGAAGGACTTCCAAACACTGGGGCTTCCTAAGCACCACCCACTGACACACTCAAGTTTTTCTTTCGGCACTTGAATTCACTTAAGATTGACTCCTAACACTGACAGAGACACTATCCTGGATTGGCTAACTCAAATTTCTTAAATTAGCCTCTAACCCCCTTAATCATCTCATTCATCGCTAAACTGGGTCTTCCAGTTGAGACTGACTTGAATTCCTGCCAGGGATTGGAATTTCCCCAAAACCACCACCATGCAAACATTTAGACTCAAAATTAAACAAAATGATAGACTAGATTGAAGATTGGCTCCAATTCCTAAGTGGAATACTTAATTAATCAAAGGTGACGTTTAATTACATATCTGACGATTTGTTTAACTAGTTTAACTAGTGTAACTGAAACAAGAATCAATTCAACTGTCAGATACTTAAGTTAACTACATTAACTTGGTTTTAAATACCAGCGATCAAAATTAGGTGCTATCATGACTTTAGTGATTCAAGAAGGGCACATGGCTAGTGTGTGAAGTGGAAGTGGGCCTCACTGCTGACTAGATGGGGAATATTCTCACCTAGGGTGTAGATTTTGCATGCAAATGCATGCATGGCACTAATAATGGGTTTTTGGACCCCCATAGTCCAGAATTAAATGATTTAGTTAGGAAAGAGTAATGTTAGGGGGAGTTGCAACTCCTAATCCCGACCCCATCTCACAAGACATTCTAGAACCCCCTAGCAACGTTATTGTCATGTTGTGCCATTATTAATTTTTAGATATAATAATAATAATAATAATAATATAATTAATTATTGCAATTAAAGTAAAATCCATCTAAGCAGGTGTCCATGGTCCTGACACCAAGTGACACTCATCAATGTAATCAAACAAATAAACCAATGTCCAGTGGCCTACCATGGGGATATTACATTATTAGTTGGTTCGTTCTTGGTTTAGCCCATAGAGAACTTATCTCTTCGAACTAAGCACAATAGCAACTATACTAGGTGTCCATCGGGGCGAGGCATAACCTGCATTGAATAGCCCCCTGACTCCGTAGTAAGTTCAATGCGACGTCCCAAGTTCTTGTAGATAGATTTTAATGGACTGTTCTATTAGAGTAGACACTCTAATCCCTTTTTGATTGTCCCACTAATCTAACCAAAGGCCTGTAGTATTCACAAGAGCATACGGGGATGTCAAGCCAAGATTTGTTTTACAAGAATTAACCACTTATGCAAAAGATAAAAGCTATTTAATTAATCTAAACTACGAATTTCTTTTCATGTTGAATACCACCTACTCAGACAAGCCTTTTCAATAGCACCATACTTTGGGAAAGCGTAGTTGGCAAATTACTTTTGCAATTAAAAGAAAACTAAAAGTAAAACTAATTAAGTGCAAATCGTGTGTGAAAATGTGATCTAATCTATTGTTAATAGCTAAAGCAAAACCAAAACAAAATTAAAGAAATGCAAACCACACAAGAGATGACATAGATCCCCCAAGGGGGGATCGGGTGTGGGCGCTAGATAGTCCACTTACTCTTTTTGTTATGATTTATCACAACTCTTTTTGGGAATGCCTCTGGTCCTTTATAATTGAGGATCTAGAAGGCTTACAAGGTTTTCAAATGGTTTTAAATGGAAAAGAGGAAATCCAGGTGCTTCGAATGTCTTAGATCTTTCGAAAATTTGGCATCATCTTTTCTTACTTGGTAAGAAAAAGTAAAAATCAACAAGCCATTAGTTCTAAGAAATGCCCAAAGACACTTTGGAAGTATCTTTGGACACAACTATTAAAATTTAAAGAAAAATATTTCTAAGTTAAACTATCTAAAACTTTTACCAAAATAACCAATGGAAACAAGTTGAGAAGCTAGTTCCTTTAGGATCTTGCTTGCCCTTTTGGGGAAGCAAAAGAGAGCACTTTAAAGTTTAAACTTGATAAATGCCTCCAAAGCTAAGATACCAGACACGTCCAAAAGGGCTTGCGTGTCTCGTGTCTGCGTGTTCGATACAGACATACTGATAGGGCGTGCCGGGCATGAATTTTCAGCGTGTCTTGATTTCAGACACGTGTGTCCCGCGCTGTCACCAACGTGTCTTGATTCCATGACATGTTTTCCGCGGAAGAGACGCCTGAAATTGCTTTAAATCAAAATTTTCACTTTCTTTTTATCATTTGCAAATGTGGAGAGGGCTCTAAAGTTTGTTTGTTGTGCAGGTGAAGAAGATTTGAAGGATCTGGAAGGGTTTCCAAGTGCATTGAGGGTGTATTTTGTTGGGTGGATTGCAAGCTCAACCATCAAACAAGAAGAACATGTTAGAAAGTAGCAACAAGGAAGGTCTTCTAGTATTGCATGTGTCCTTGCATGCTAGAAAGACATTAAACAAGAAGCCAAATCTATTAAAGTGATTTTCATAAGTTTTGACCTAGAAAAAAACTTTAATTAATCTAATTTGAATTTGACTTAATGGAATCGCTTTAATAAAGTGAAATAATTTAAGTGATGGCTAATCTAATCTTGGCCGTTGATTTCATCGGAGGATCACATCCATTGATCCTTAGTGAGGGTTAGGGTTTTCATTTAGCCATTGAGTTAAAAGGAGATTTGGTGGAGAAGACACATATACAGGAGAGATACCGACAAAGAGAATTCAGACGGAGGAATTTGTTGAGAAGGAGGAGCACTCACTCGACAGAGTCACCGAGCTTCCAGGCTAAGCTAGAGGCTGTACAGGATCACGTAGAGGGAAGTTGTACCATTCGGTAGGGGCAGCCGTACAAAATCCGTACAAGCTGACGTCAGTGCTGTACGGATCCATACAGCTGCGTAAAGGAGGTCGTACTGCTGACGTAGGGGCCGTACAACTGCATTGGAGGTGTGTTGGGTTGCTGGATTAGTTCAGTGTTTCTGCAAAGGTTTCGATTCGCCAGGTTCGTAAATTTATCTGCTGGTTGTAAAAGTTCCATATCTTCATAATATAAATTTCATATTTGACTGCTGCACCGGTTTTCCCATCTTGGGTTTTATCCAGGGGTTTCCATACCCAAAATCACTGTCTATTTTATGTGATTGATGTTGATGTTTCTCAGTATTTATATTCGGCTGCAATACTAGTAAAAGAAGTTCATGTGTGGTTTTTTAGTAATAATTAAATATATTGTTTAGCCCTAGTTGAATTTAAAAGGAAAATTTACATGGTATCAGAGCTCAGTTGAGCTAAATCTAAGAGACTAGCATCAATATTGATAGATTGGGGGTAGATCTATTGAAGACACAAACCTAAAGTTTAGATCTAGGGTTTGACAGGTACACCTCACTATGGCCCCTATGGCCGTGCAATTGAGAGTTGAGGATAGACTCCAAGGGGCTCAGAATTTTCCTACATGGAAAGAAAGGATCACAAGGATACTGACCATCAGTGATGCAGAGGAGCTGTAATGTCCTCGTCTGCTTAGGCATTGAGGACCAAACCGCTAACCTATGTGATTCCTGTGGGTTCGAGCGGTTATTGACAGTTAAGGAATCAACTGAAGACTGATGCCATTTACAGAAAATCTAGGGCATCAATATTATATCACCATTGGGTCGAAGAGGGCCACCGGAGCCAAAGGCCACCGACATGCATGACATCTAAGGCCATTGACATGCACCCAATTAAGTCTCCATGCGTATGCATGCAAGTCAACTGCAAATTAGAAGTTAAAGTGACCTAATTAGGTCAAAGTTAGGGTTTTCGCAGTTGAAAGTTGTAAAAGAAAGATAAAGTGAATGGAGACTTTACTTTAGGATTATTATTGATTTTGGAGCTCTTGAGTAGCAGCACAGCGTGCGGCCACAACAGTTGGGGTTGGAGACGACGTCTTCAGCTAACGGGATTTTGGCAGTGAGATATCTACCCTAGTCTCCTTCAGGATAAACTATCCAGGTTTATCATCGTGTCTATTGCATTCATCATTATCCAGTGTTCCAGTATATGTTCGAAGGTTATTTGCAGGTTCATCCGTATAGCTGGGGGCATTGAGCTGGGAAACCCCAGTCATTCACCAGGACTCTGAATCACCATATTTCTTCCGTATGTGGCCTGCATCCTCACTGATAGGATCACTCTACTGCATTGAGTGATTATCAACCATCAGATTGTCCATTCGGGGTAGCTAGCAGCAGATTTTAGGGTTGTGAGGGCGTGAGCAGCAGATTGGTAGACCAATTCGCTAGGGCATCTGGGAGGTCAAAACTCTTGCATGCTCCAGCCATCCTCTCCAACATGGGCACTCCTACCTTCCGACCTATTTCCAGCTGAAACTGACTATCCGTTCAGCGAAAACGTCACACATCTGATTCATCCTACCGGGGTATTGGAGCGGGAAACAAGGTCATTTCTTCATCAGCTCAACTCATCTTGCATGCGTATTCTCTCTGGAGCATATTCATCCAACTTATCAATGGTAAATGTTGATTCTATCTTGCAAACCCTAACCCTAATTTCAGCGATAAAATAGGGAAATTTTGCATGGCAGTTTGCATGCCCGACTATTTTAGTAACTTTGCATAGAAATAGAAAATATCAGTATTTGGGATATTACAATGGTATCAGAGCTATCTTCTTGGCCAGCTTTGGGCTTGAGAAATGAGAAGTAGATGAATACAGAAGAGAACCCTTTTGTAACCTATAGGAGAAGGAGTAGGTACACGGAGGGCTTTGAGGATATCCAACTAGAAGATTTAGCTCAGACATGGAACCAACAGGTATACACTTTGACAGGGGAAAAGGAACAGGGGAAGATGAAGATAGGATGGAGTTTTGCAACTTGGTATCTGCATTGCAAGACTTAGCCAAAGGCCAAAAAGATGTACTCAATGCAATTAACAGATTATCGACGAAACGAGAACTAGGTAACAACAGTATCCCTCCCTCACCGGTAGACAGAGGGTCTACAAGAAGCATTGGGAAGGTTGCGTATACCAATATACAGAATATACCGCACATATATAGCAGACCTTCCAACAGGCTTACTATGCCTCACTTCTTGGCAGATGCAGTAGGAGGTCCAGTCATGCAGGTAGAGCCTAGTGAACCCTTTGGGGCTTATTTGTAGGAATACAGGGACTTAGGGGATGAGTTTCATGCAACCATGTCTTTTTTGGATTTTTGCAACATGAAGAGTAGGAACAGGCCTCGGAATTTCAACAAGGGATTCAATCACAACTATGAGTTGCAGAAAACCTTAGGCAGGTTGACCATCCCAAACTTTGATGGGACTCGTGGAGGTTCAGCGAGGATATGGGTTCAAAAGTTGGATACCTATTTCCAACTCAATCCCATGACAGAGACAGATGCCATTAAATTGGCTACACTCCACTTGGACGAAGAGGCTCATGAGTAGTGTTACCACGGATTAATGACATTGGGTCACAACACCATACACTCCTACAGTGAGTTCACTCAGAAGTTCATGGAGAGGTTTGATAGGAAGGATCCAGAGATACATTTCAGAGAGTTGGCTCAACTCAAACAGACAGGTAGCGCAGAGGCCTTCATCTCAGAATTCCATAGGATAACTATCATGGCAACCGATGTGTCAGAGAGCAGGTTGACGATGTTATTTACTAAGGCCCTAACAGAGCCACTACTGGGATGGGTAAAAGCCTACAAACCCCCCACTCTGCAGGATGCCATTAGCTGAGCGAGAGATCTCCAGGATTCAGTTTTGGCAGATACTCATGTAGTATAAGGTGTTCAATGGTTCTATTCAATAGGGAAATATACTACAGACTATCGGGCAATGGAAATGGAATTCCAGGGGCCAGACGACAAACGGGTAGTTTTGAGGGGCATGAACACTTATCCCTTAAAACCGGTCTCTTCACAGAGAATGGAGGCAGTACTCAGACATGATGACATAGAATGGGCTGCAGAATGTTTTGTCACCTTTAGGAAACCTCCATAGAACAACACACAACACCCAGGTGATATTCAGGCCTTGTTACAGAAGCACGAAAAGGTATTTCGGGACCTTCTAGCAGGTAGACTGCTAGACCGGGGCTTTGAACACATCATTGAGCTAGAGGAGGGGGCACAAGCAGTCATCACCACTCCTTATCGACATCCCAAAAGATACAAGGATGAGATCAAGAAAACGATCAAAGAATTGCTGGAGCTTGGATACATTCGGCCCAGTTACAGCCCCTTCGCATCTTCAGTGGTCTTGGTCAAGAAGAAGAATGGTACACTATGAATGTGCATCAATTATCGAGCACTCAACAAAAAGACCATTAAAAACAGGTTTCCCATCCCTAGGATTGATGAACTCATGGATGAACTACAGGGTGCCAAATACTTTTCCAAGATTGATCTTCGCTCGGGGTACCATCAGATCCGAGTAAGGGACCAAGACATCTCAAAAACAGCTTTCCGTTGTCACTATGGTCACTATGAATTTCTGGTCATGCCTTTTGGACTTACCAATGCTCCAGCCACTTTTCAGTCATGCATGAACCATACTTTCAGAGTTCAGCTACGTAAGTTTTTGCTAGTATTCTTCGATGACATCTTGATTTATAGCAAAACATGGGAGGAACATCTGAAACACCTGGACGAAGTATTAAGCATTCTAAAAGAACACTCTCTTTATGTGAAAATGTCCAAGTGTGAATTTGGCATGAAGGAAATGCTGTATCTAGGGCACATAATCAGTGAAAAAGGAGTACAGGTTGACATGGAGAAAATTCGAGCTATCAGAGATTGGCTTGCGCCAAAAACAGTGATAGAATTGAGAGGCTTCTTAGGTCTTTGCACTTATTATCGAAGGTATGTTAAGGGATTCTCCCAATTTGCTGCACCCCTCATAGATCTGACAAAGAAGGGAGCATTCACCTGGACAGAACTAGCACAAAAAACTTTCGAGGAGATGAAAGTCATTATGAGTTCTTGCCCAGTTTTAGCATTACCAGACTTCTCACAACCATTTGTAGTAGAATGTGATGCCTCAGGGGAAGGGCTAGGAGTAGTATTGATGCAAAACCATCACCCTATTGCATTGAGAGTCGAAAACTGAATAACTACGAGCGCCACTACTCCATATATCACAAAGAAATGCTAGTCATCTTACATGCTCTCATGAAGTTCAGATAGTACCTGGTGGGCAGTAAATTCAAAATCAAGACAGATCATAACAGCCTCAAGTACTTCTTGGAGCAGAAGGAACTGTATGAGCGCCAACAGAAATGGGTCAGCAAAGTACAAGCCTACGATTTTGAGACCGAGTATGTAAAAGGTAAGAATAATATAGTAGCTGATGCATTATCCAAGCGACCCGCCTCATTATCTCTCATGAGTATATCCACAGATTGGAGGGCTCTTCTCTTAGTAGAATACTCCAAAAATAAATTCGGTTGCAAATTATTGGATGGACAGATTCAGGATGACAGGTACAGGATTGTTGATGGCATCATCTATTACAAGAACAGGATATACCTCATCCCAGAATCAACTTTGAGAAAGAAAATCATACAAGCAACACATGACTCTCCACTATCAGGACATCAGGGTTTCTTGAAGACCTATAGGCAGATCTGAGAGAGGTTCTCATGGAAGGGCCTCAAACGAGGGGTTATGCAGCATGTACGGGAATGTAGCATATGTCAGCAGAACAAGATTAAGAATATCCATCCAGTGGGGTTGCTTCAGCCACTACCAATTCCTGAACAGAAGTGGGAAAGTGTCTCCATGGACTTTATTACAGGATTGCCCAAGGTCCGAGGGCGAGATTGTTTATATGTCGTAGTTGATAGACTGACCAAGTTCGCACATTTCTTTTCTATATCATCTGATTACTTTGCAGCGTAGGTAGCTGAGTTATTCTTTAGGGAGGTCTTCAAGTTACACAGGTTACCTAAGACCATTGTCAGTGACCGGGACAGTAGATTCATAGGTGCCTTCTGGCAGGAACTATTCAGATTAGTGGGGACTGAGCTTGCTACTAGCACGAGTTATCATCCCCAGAGCGATGGACAAACCGAAATTGTCAACAAGTGGATTGAAGGATATCTGAGGAACTATGTCACAGGGTAGCAACGAACCTGGATTAAATGGCTACACTTAGGGGAGTACTGCTACAATACTACCTATCACATGTATATTAGGATGACACCTTTTAAGGCATTATATGGCTACGAGGCCTTAGACTATGCAGATTTAGCATTCGGGGACAGCAGGGCTCCTAAGGCAAAGGATTGGATCTAGGACAGTCAGGATATTCTTAAAATCCTGAAAGAAAACTTACAGACAACCCAGAATCAACAGAAGTTGTATGCAGACAAACATAGGGTTGAGCGGAGTTTCGAGGTAGGAGATCTGGTATACTTAAGGCTCCAACCTTACAGACAGTCTTCACTTAAGAAGAAAGGAGCGAAAAAGTTAAAACCTCGCTTCTATGGACCCTACAGAATTATCAAGAAGATGGGAGAGGTGGCATATGAACTAGAACTACCACAGGAAAGTAAAATTCACAATGTATTCCATGTGTCCAACCTGAAAAAGACCATTGGGAAACACATTGCTCCATCAACAGAACTACCTCCTTTAGATGATGAGGGACTATTGATACTGATTCCTGAACGGATCATACGGACTCGAGAAAGAAAACTCAGGGACCGGGTGATTAGAGAATACTTGGTTCAATGGAAAGAACTACCTCCAGAGGATGCCACATGGGAAGGAGAACAGGTATTGTAGCATCCCAGTTTATAGTTGCTTGAGGACAAGCAATCTCAAGCGGGGAGGACTGTAATGTCCTCGTCTGCTTAGGCATTGAGGACCAAACCGCTAACCTATTTGATTCCTGTGGGTTCGAGCGGTTACTGACAGTTAAGGAATCAATTGAAGATTGATGCCATTTACAGAAAATCTAGGGCATCAATATTATATCATCATTGGGTCGAAGAGGGCCACCAGAGCCAAAGGCCATCGACATACATGACATCTAAGCATTATTTAATCACGCATGCACCCAATTAAGTCTCCATGCACATGCATGCAAGTCAACTGCAAATTAGAAGTTAAAGTGACCTATTTAGGTCAAAGTTAGGGTTTTCGCAGTTGAAAGTAGTAAAAGAAAGATAAAGTGAATGGAGACTTTACTTTTGGATTATTATTGATTTTGGAGCTCTTGAGTAGCAGCACAGCGTGTGGCCACAACAGTTGGGGTTGGAGACGAGGTCTTCAGCTAATGGGATTTCGGTAGTGAGATATCTGCCCTAGTCTCCTTCACGATAAACCATCCAGGTTTGTTACCGTGTCTATTGCATTCATCATTATCTAGTGTTCCAGTATATGTCTAAAGGTTATTTGCAGGTTCATCCGTACAGCTGGGAAAACCCAGTCATTCACCAGGACTCTGGATCACCATATTTCTTCCGCATGTGGCCTGCATCCTCACTGACAGGATCACTCTACTGCACTGAGTGATTATCAGCCATCAGATTGTTCATCTGGGGCAGCTAGCAGCAGATTTCAAGTTAGTGGGGGCATGAGCAGTAGATTGGTAGACCAATTCGCTAGGGCATCTGGGAGGTCAAAACTCTTGCATGCTCCGATCATCCTCTTCGATATAGGCACACCTACCTTCCGACCTATTTTTAGCTGAAATTGACCATCCCTTCAGCAAAAATGTCACACTTATCTGATTCATCCTACTGGGGTATTGCAACGGGAAACAAGGTCATTTCGTCATCAGCTCAGCTCATCTTGCATGCGTATTCTCTCTGGAGCATATTCAGCTGGCTTATCAGTGGTAAGTGTTCATTCTATCCTGCAAACCCTAACCCTAATTTCAGCTTTAAAATAGGGAAATTTTGCATGGCAGTTTGCATGCCCGACTATTTCAGTAACTTTGCATAGAAATCGAAAATATCAGTATTTGGGATATTATAGGAGCACATTGACTCCACGAAGGTTGTGCCCATTGATCTGGTCGAGTTGGTAGCTTCGAAAAATTCAGCAAGAACTTCGATGAAGATTTTTGCTTGATAGCTTGCATGGAAAGCACCACAGGCAACAACGTTTGGTATGTTGACAGTGGAGCATCTTGTCATATGACAGGACAAAAGAGGTTCTTCAAGGACTTACAGGAGGGTGGATTAAATCTCCACATTGACCTGGGTGATGATGCGCAGTACCAGGGGCAGAGAGTTGGGACTCTTTCATTTTAGAGGGAGTCTAGAAAACCCCTCAGCTTTGTTGACGTGTTGTATGTTCTGGGGTTGACCAAGGGCCTCATATCCATTTCCACTCTGGAGGACAAGGGGTTTCAGGGGAAGTTCCGATACCATAATATGTATATCAGGCCCAAGGGGTCAGATAGGAGTTTGGATCGAGTGATTGGGATTAGGAGCGGGAAGGTGTACAGACTACACTTTGAGTCTGCAAAGGCTCTTGTCAGCAGCAACAACAGTGTTATCACATATATAGTAGCCAAGTTACCATATTCTAATTTTCAGACAGTACTTTTTTCAGCCAGATCTCTTACATATGAGATGCTAAGATGAGCAGTTTTTCTAGATCAGTATTATATTAGTGGACTATTGTACTCTCCCATGTCAGGACTGAGTCTCAGGACACTCAGATTTGAGGACCGATGTAGCCATTTACGTCATTTCAGAGCAGTCATTGACGCCCAGTGTTGTATCAGTTCTTTCTCATTGGACAGATGGTGTCTCAGATGGATTATATTGCATAGTTATGACTCAGCATTTTTAATTGTGTTATGGTTATTATTGCTCTTATACTGATTGTTGTGACATGTATTGACTTGTGGTATCATGATCTGGCGGTCATAATTATATGGACTTGGTTGTACCTTGTACTAAGTATTGATGTATTTACTTAAACTTGGAAGTTCTTGATCCATACTCATTGGTTTTACCCTCCTTAGGGAGAACAGAGGTAGTCATTCCCACCATTGTTTTGGCTTGCTAGTGTTGGCTCCATCATTCATTGTCTTCACCCATCCATTACCTTCCATTTTTAGTTTTCAACCCAACTGACTTCTTGACTTATGGCATGGAGGAACTTTTTCCCCGCTGGAACTTTTGTTGGACAAGCCTCCCTGTTTATATTGTGTCTCGGCTCTGAGTTGGTGACAGAACTTGCCTTTGGTAAGTTGGATAGTATGCCTAAATCATTCTGGTCGGTTGTGCCGATGTTTGGCATTATGCAGAACTCCTCGTAGTCACTTGAGATGTTGTTGGCTAAAACTGAAAGCTCATGTACTACCTATATTGAAAATATTGAATATGCACCCATGGAAAATGAAAATTGAAAGACCGTGTTTCTTAACATATGTAAAAAGGGCAAGAGCAATGAAATGCTAAAATACTCCTTGAAGAGTATAAGAAAAGGTCCAAAAAGCAATGGTTAAAAAATGTTATATCAAAGAATTGCTGACCTTGTTAAAAATAAATATGGCCTAGATGAAAGCTGCGATTAGCTGTGCTTTTGAGCATTGGTGAAGTCCCAAAGGGTTCCTATAGGCCAAAAAAGCCACAGAATAAAATGTGATCCTAATGAAATTGGATCAAGATTGATGTAGACATGATGCCTAAGTTGAATAAGCACTCTCTAAACCAAG
>LPNX010722199.1:239841-270847 GCA_001517045.1 Pseudotsuga menziesii | reverse complement strand
CAAACCCTAAGGCCCAACCGTGGGTCCCCCAAGCAACCACGCGGATTTTACTAGTCTCCAAATCGGCGGAATCGACGGAAGCGTTTTCGGGAATCGAAGTAAGCGTTTCAGGAAGCGTTTTTTTTAAACAGGAATCGATTAGGAAGCGTTTTTTTGGCGATTCGGAAGCTCGAACCCTAAACGATTCCTGGCGATTCCTCTTTTGGGCAGGAGCGTTTTATAGACAGAGGAATCGCGATTCCTAGTCGATTCCTAGGCGATTCCCTTGGAATCGCGATTCCGGAGCGGGTTCGAAGGGGGGGGGGGGACGATTCCCCGCAACCCTGCTCTAAACAACTCATCCATTTGTGAGGCACTGCCATTCCTTGTGTTGTTGTTTGTCCAGTATTGGTTATAGTGAGTTCTCCTTTTCCTTGTCCAAAGTGTCATGATGTTGAGTAGGAGGTCATCCTTTGCCTTAGCCTTGTCATTTCCACCTTTCACCCTTCACTAGCAAAATGGCTACAGCTATGAAGTGAGTATAGTCTTGAAAGTCTAAGTCTGAGTAATAATAAATAAAGCTTTATATATGTATTGGTTGATGTACCGCCAGTGAAATGAATGCTACTTGTTGTGATTGTTACTTGAATGAGTTGTAGAGCATGTCTTAACCTTTTAACAGTTGCAGCAGATGGATATAATCTGAGTTATTATTGGTGTCTGATTATTCACAGATGGTTATATTGTTTATTGGATATGACTGATGATCAGATAGAGACCTATGAGGGGTATGAGTATACACCTTAGATGGATTTGGACTCTCTGAGTCTAATGAGATAGTTTATTTCCAGTTCCGGGCACTTGCAGATGTGATCAGGCTCATTTTGCTTTTCTAATGCAATTTTTCTTCACAGGTTGATATATCTGAGCAGGGAGATGTTTTAGTTGGATCTCCTAGGGCGTTGTATGGAACATAGGGGTGTAACCACTTGTTTGTACCATAGTACCCCCATCCCAGAGAGCCTGGGGAGCTTAGTTTGACAACGCAGGCACCCTAGGAGGCTGTTTTAGCAGTATCAGGTTTCCCGAGACAGATTAAAAAATGATCAAATGGCTATTGAAGAAATCGATTTGGGCTACTGAGGCAAAGAAATGGCATGGGGTGAGTCATAATGGTGAGAGTGATGTCTTCCACACCTTCTCCAGCAGTTTCAGTATTTTATGGGGCCTGCACCTATTTTTGGGCAAATTTTACATATTTTCTGGAGCTTTTTGGGAGACCCACGATTTCCTCAAGGAGGCACAAAAGTCAAAATTTTAAATTGTTATATTATTTATTGTGCCATGGGGACACCCAAACGGAGTTAGTTAAACACTTCTTGGACCCACCACGTGCTTTCATTTATTTCTTGTTGAGTGGGTTACCTTTATTTGGGTGGTTTAAGTCCACTTTGGTAAATTATAATTATATTGATCCATGTATTGTATGTTGAGCTCATCTCAACCATTGATTAGAACATTGTATCTTTTAATCTTCGCCACTCGTTTTGAAAGTGGTTAGGATTTGGTTATAATTGAGGTTCTTTCATTTTTATTTAAAGGAGGGAGCTTCTCATTTGTAAAGGGTCTTTGGCTCTTGGATCTGAATAATAGAAAGACTTTTTATGTGGAAATTTTTCTGGATTTGCTTTGCATCTGATGTGCTCAAATGGTGATTAGCTTGTCTTTAGCTTACTAGCATCGTGGAAATTCTCGTGAGATCTATTTTTTTTTGTGGCTATCATTGTTTTGTCTATAGGAGGGCATTTTGGCTGGAGCGTTTTTGTAGGGGGGACCTCAACTCGCTCGGTTCTCTTCGTCTTGGATTAGGGGGTTTTCATTAGTTTCATTGCGATCTATGATTACTTCATTTTACTGTCTTGTAGCATTCAATTTCTTTATTTGTATGTGCAAATCCGATATGGTTGACGTTTTCTCATGCAAGGTAGGGGTCGCTTTGATGGCTTGGAGCTTGCATATGCCATAGAAATCACGGGGATCTTCGAAGATTGATCGGGATAACTAGGATCGTCACTGGTACAGACTTCTACAAGCTTATCTAGGTAAGATCCACAGGTAAGTTCTTCTTTTCTGATCTTATTCCATTGTACCTTGCTGAAATTTAACTATTTTTCTAAAAACTCCTAAACCATAAAAACCTAAAAAATCAAATAATTAGGGAACCGTCTGATCTTTTGCCAAACCATTTCTGGGTTTCATAGATCGGGCCTCCCCCTAACTAAATCAACTGGAACGTTGGTCAAATTCCTGACAGATTGACCTAGATCTGATTTTTCAGCAGAAAACTGCATAACCCCTCACTGAAAAATTGACTTGCTAGGGTTTTGAGTTTTTCTGATTTCTGACTTCACAGACGGATAGATTGGGTATTGGGCAGTCCAAATCAACTCCAACGCTATCAAGAGGCTCAACAGTTTGACCGGGATCTGAAAAATAGACTGAACTGCCCTAGCGCCCTCACTGGAAATTGGCCTTTTCCGGAAGTAGGTTTTTCTGAAATCTGAGATGATAGGCTGATAGATCGGGTCCCAAGCATCCCAGAAAACCCTCAACGCTATGTTAATTCATCCTGGTTTGCCCTAGATCTGAAAAAATAAGTTTTCAGCCTCCTAGCCCCATCATCAAATTTTGACTTTTCTAGATCTGATTTTCCTACTGTTTTCCTGATTTGGGCTTGTAGATCAGGTCTCCCTGATCTCTTCTCATCCTCAACGCTGAGCCATTAGCCTCCCGGTGACCTTGAAACTGCAGATCTGTCCTCCCAAGCCCTAGCGCTAGTTATCCATTGAGTTGGGTTTCCTGTACCTTAGCTTTTCTGGACCAACTGCTTTCTGGTTCGTAGATTAAGGTGTCTCCCAGGTGGGTTTTCTGAAATGTTGGTTTACTGCTGACTCCATTGCCCAATGCACACAAAGCACTAATCTCCTAGCTAGTGCTGCCCTTAGGCTCTTAGCCTTTGCCCTTTACCAACATTTACTGATAACTCAAATACCTTTCATTGAGTCTGATTTCTAGGTACTAGATAGTCCCAACTCCGTCCTTGTTTACCCTGTTATAGTTACGTTTCCCAAGACAGTGGTCACCTCCACAAGTTGCTAGTACCTAAACCCTAGAGCTAGGGTTTCTATTCACCTTGCACCTTAAGTACCCTGAAGCCCCATCTAATCTTTTCTGGTGTCTAGGTCCGATCTCTCCTGTCGGGAGCAGATCTAGGTCTTCCCCATTGTTGTCCTAGACTAGGATAACCTAAAGTGAAGGCTGCCTTGATTGGCGTGACAACCATCCATTTGGGAGTCTAGGTAGTCGTGGTTCCGCCCCTTAGTTGCTTGCCCCTCTACCATCTATCCTGGATTCACCTCAAGCAGGCAACTACAAGGCGGGTGATAACAAACAATCAGGGTGATTTGTGGCATAGGAGGATGGCACATTTGCACCATGGAGCATTGAGGCATTTGAGACAGGTTATCATTGGAGCTTCTTAGGTGAAGTAGGAGAAGCATAACCACTGCAAGGGTTGTGCTTTGGGGAAGAACATCAGGAAACCTTTTCCACAGAGTGAGCACAAGTCTAAGGGGATCTTGGACTTAGTGCAGTCAGATGTTTGCAGACCTATGAGTGTCCAATCTTTCGGTGATTACAGTTAATGCGTCACCTTCATTGACGACTATTCCTAGAAGACTTGGATCTATTTCCTGAAGGCCAAGTTAGAGGTCTTTGAAAGGTTTTGGGAGTTCAAGACTTTCGTAGAGAACGCGATAGGAAGGAAGATCCGTGTATTGAGGACAGACAATGGGGGAGAGTACACCTCCAATGAGTTCTTGGAGTATTGTTCAGTAGAGGGGATCAACGAGCACACCGTGCCTTATACCCCGCAATAGAATGGAGTGGCAGAGAGAAAGAACAAGACTATGGTAGGAGGAGCAAAGGCCATGCTGTTTGATCATGGATTACCACTATTCCTTTGGGATGAGGCATACATGATTGCAGTATACATTCTGTTGGACACAATGGTCACACTGAGAAGGGGGTGAATCAATGTGTGAGCAATTTAAACCTTTTTCACCTTCTTTTAATCAATCAGAGTATATCAAGCATTATTTTACCAATCACATTATCATATTCATTAGTTAAATCGTAAGCACAACAAACACATCAAAGAGACACAAGAATATTTGTAATGTGAGCTTTATTTATGGTAATGAAGACTACAATCTTCTCGATTAAAATCAACACCAACTGAAGAAAATAGCACCAACACTCATAACAGGACCCAACCCGGTTTTCTTAGCTCCAACTAAGAAAGGGTTGAGGAGTCCAATCCTCAAGTGCAAGATTCTACTTGCAAGGTTGATGCCAATCTCTGATTGTCATCAATTTGTTGGTCAACCACTTCTGCTCACCAACACTGCTGTTCAAGCTGGTTAATCTCTGCCAATGTTGCAAACATCGTTTCGGGGAATATATCGTCGAGGGTATGGAAATAAATTTATCGTAAACATCGGGGAAAATATCGGGAATTATCGGAAAAAATAAACTTGGAACTAAAGAATTATAAAAATATCGAACAAATCAACAACATAAAAAACTCGGGAGAAATCAGAAATATCGGGAGAAATCATAGATATTTGCAACACTGATCTCTGCTCATCACTATTGCTGGTCAAGCTGGTCAATCTTTGCTCATCACTCTCTGCTTGTCAATCTACTCATCTATACAGGTGGTCATCTGCTCATGTACATATCACTATCATCATCAAGAGTATCAACATGTATGCATCAAGTATGCATCATCATCACCATATTGTGCATGTATCATCATCATAGCATACTTCATCATCATTAAGTGTACTTCATGGTGTGTAGGGTTGCATGCATCAGCATCATCATACAGTATGTGCATTGTGCAGCATCATGTATGCATCAGCAAGGTGCACAAGGCATGTCATCATCATCATCATCAAGGTCTGTATACATCACTGTTCAATTGTGTGTAGTATGTACATACATTCATCACTATACATGCATATTGCATCATATCATCATTATATCAACATCATGGTGTATGCATGCACCATCATCGTACAGTACATCATCAAGGAGAATGCATCATCAACATCAAGCATACATCATCATCATGAGGTATACTTCATCATATATCATCATCATAACGTGTATGCAACATCGTCATTTTATGGCATATAAATCACACATCAATACACCACATACATACACCACTGTATGTATGTATGTATATCACTGGATACATCACTGTGTGTACATCAATGTTTATGCACCACTGTTCATAGTTGTGGTGGTTGGACTACAAAGAGATGTCACTAGAACTTATCATAGTATGCATCATCATGTCATCATAGTGTTCATCATCATATCATCAAGGTCACTGTACTTCGGAGAGCATCATCACACCGTAGCATGCATGTTCATCATAATGTATAAGAATCATAACATCATCATGGTATGCATATACAGTGAACTCACCTCATACTTGAGTTGTGTAACAACCAACTATAGACTGTTTATCAAGCTGCTACTGTGCATGACCTTAGAAGGCCTGTGCATGCTGAGGGATCATCAAATTGGGAGTATGTAGAAGACTTCAAGAATTCGGGTTCACCTTCAGACTGTTCAAACTGTAAATTCGGGCTGTTCACTCTCTAAACAATTCACAAAAAAAATTGCGTGAAGGCAGTGAATGCCAAAGAATTCAAGAGAAAAAGGAAAAACTCGGACTGTATTCTTTTTTAACCCCCCCCCAAAAAAAAATCTCTGTGTACAAGGTTTGCTCCACGAGTTCATCCTTCTTAGTCTGCGAGTTCACTCCATCTTTGTTGGCTGCCACAATGCACCAATAAAAGTCATACTGTCGATGACCACAAAATATTTCCTTTGCTACTACTGCTGGTTGCTCAGTCCACTGTTGCTGTAAGAAAATTCAGACCCATGACTGCTGCCATAGTGGAAAAAATCGGCATTGGCAAAAAATCAGCGAGGGTCTAGAAAACATCTTCTCGGCAACATCTGCGAAAAAATCGGCAAACCGTGGCAAGCATTAAAAAATGCAAATTTTGTACTTCAATAGGGTCAAAATTTGCTTACCGATTTTTTCCCCTATTTGTCGATTTTTCCCGATCTTTCCTGATTTTTTTTTATTTTTCTCAATTTTTTCCCGATTTTTGCCGATGTTTGCCGATTTTTCCCGATTTTTGCCGATGTCTGATTTCTTGAAAAAATCGTGATTTTTTCCGGCCGAAAAATCGGCAGCCAGAAAAAATCGCGATTTTTCGGGACATCGCCGAAAAATCGACGATTTTTTCCACTATGATTTTTTCAAGATACCGCTGCTGGTCATCACCATTTCCTCAATCAACTGCTCCTCCACCCAAGTTTTTTCTCGGTGAGCAAGATTTTCTACTCTTGTCATCGTTGGATATATTTTGGAGTGTGATCAAGATTGTTTATATACTCCTTTGAGCTGTCCACGTCCTTGAAATAGGGCAGACTTGTAGGTTGGAGTGTAGCATGTATTTATTATTTATTATTATTTTATTTTACCAACACTTCTTCATAACGTCAACCTTACTAAAATGATTCTAGGGTTTGTTGTATGCCATCATAAGCAAGGGTATCCTCCATATTGTCAAAACCAAGGGTGCATCAAGCCACAAGAGCTTTAATGACAACCCATTATCAAAGGCATATCAACATGTCATTGTGCAAGAGGTGCCATCATCAACCAAGGCATCTTCATTAGTTTTCATCATATTTTTCATAACCGTAAGGGCACCAATGACCTTATTACCAATCAAGGGTTCCAAGAGCATAATAGAAGAGCAACAATATCATAAGATGACCAAAAGCTCCTTCAGGGGTACAAGGACCCGACCACCATATGCAAGAAGGTCATATGCCCACCTCCAAGGACTCCATGACCTCATCAAGGGTATCAAGGTCATCATCAAGTGCAAGAAAGTGTGTCCAAGTGTCCAAGCGCCATCACACCACCATATAAGTGGGTGCCAAGCCATTCTTATGCCCTAGGGCCATCTCCAAAAGTTCCAGGACTCCATCAAGCCATCAATAACCATGCAAGCTACAAATGACCACAGAATGGGTCATTTTGCCCATTTGATGTTCCAAAGGCTTCTTCATCATGCCAAGGGGCTTCATGGGCTTCTTCAACCACTTAAACCACACAAGGGGACCTCCAAGGGTCAAGCTCCATCATGCTACCTCCTGTGGGGTTTCCAAGCCTTCTCCTAGGGTACCATAACCCCATCAGAGCATAAATGACCACATAATGGGTTATTAATGCTTCTTCAACCCATCAAGGTTTTCTCCATCGTCCACAAGGACTTCAACACCATCTCTAGGGTCTTCAACATCATCAACAGGGTCTTCATCTTTGTCAACAAGGTGGTGGCTCCAAGATCCAACTTTGTGGGTATAAGGACCTTGTCAACTAGATACAAGGTGATTCAAAGCACAACCCATCTGTGTAGGGGCTCCAAAGCACTGGATGTGAGGGTACTGGGATCATCCATATCTGTGCTCTGCAAGAGGGACTTGGTGGCATCAATGACTACCTGTGGGGCCACTGCAATTCCATGTTGGCATCAATGACAATTTCAATCAACACATTCAGAACAGGTGTCCCCACACAACTTTGGGGAGGAAGACTCCAGAGGAGGTCTTCACAGGCACTAGACCAGATGTCAGCTACTTGCGTATATTTGGGAGTGTCTTCTATTGTCACATTCATGCTGACACTAGGAAGAAGCTAGAACCTTTTGGAGAGAAGGGGTTACGTGTTGGTTACAACAAGACTTCGAAGGCATACAAAGTTTATATGCCTGCTCGCAAGATGATCATTGTGAGCAGGGATGTCCAGTTTGACGAGGATAGGGCTTTACAGAGATCTATGGACTTACAAGCAGAGGAGCAGCCAACACAGGACTCGGGGGTCGAGTTGGAGGAGCCATAGGTATAGGTACTGACACAGAGCACAGGTTCTGGCAGTTAGAGGGAGTCAGGTGGACAGGATCCTTTAGTCATAGACTTGGAGGATGAGCTGTAGCAGGAGACATATATCCAGCAGTCGCAGCAGGTAGACACTACGCCAAGGCCTAAGTGGTTTAGGTCCATTGTTCAGGATTCCAAGCAGGTGAATCCTCCACAAAGCTCTTTGAGGCAAAGCAAACCACCACAGAAACTTAGCTATATGGCATTGATGATGGAGTTGATTAACTCCAAACCCTCTAGATTCGAGGAGGCCGCACAACATGACGTGTGGCAGGAAGCCATGGTTGAGGAGTATGACTCAATCTTGAAGAATCAGGTATGGGAGGTTGTGCCGAGGCCAGAAGGTAAAAGGGTGGTGGGATCCTGATGGATCTACAAGGTGAAGCATGCAGCATACGAAAGTGTGGAGAAGTACAAGGCGCCTTTCGTGGAAAAGGCGTTTTCGCAGAAGGAGGGTATTGACTATGAGGAGACCTTCGCCCTAGTTGCCAGGTAATCTTCTATTTGGGCCATTATCTCATTAGCAACAAAGATGGGTTGGAGGGTTTATCAAATGGACGTCAAGACTGGCTTCTTCAATGGAGTCATACAGGAGGAGGTATTCATTGAGTAGCCCGAGGGATTTGATGTGGAGAGTAGGGAGACGCATGTATTCATGTTGCAGAGAGCTCTTTATGGGCTCAAGCAGGAACCTCGAGCATGGTACTCGAGGATTGACAACTATCTACTGGAGATGGGATTCCAGTGGAGTGAGGCTGATCACAACCTATACTTCTTGACAGGTTGGGTGCCTCTCATACTGGTCTTATATGTAGATGATCTCTTTCTTGTAGGAGATGAGAGGCTGATTGGAGACTGCAAGTCCAACCTTGCAGTTCAGTTTGAGATGAAAGACCTTGGATTGATGCATTATTTCCTAGGTCTGGAGGTTTCACAAAGAGACGGGTGCTTCTTCATTGGACAGGGGAAGTATGCAGTGGAGATATTGAAGAGATTCAGAATGGTGGATTGCAAGCCTATGGCCATACCTCTAGTTTCCAACTAGAGAAAGATTGATGCATCATGGTCAAACAGATTTGATCCTACATTGTATCGCCAACTTATCAGATCGCTCATGTATTTGGTTAACACACGACCAGACATTAACTTTGCAGGCAACCCTTTGAGCCAGTTCATGGTGGACCTTCGAAGAGTACATTGGACAGCTGCGAAGCACGTGCTTCGCTACATCCGAGGCACAGTGGAGTATGGGTTGGTTTATGAGCGCAGGGGGAGTGTAGAGTTAGTAGGCTTCATAGATGCTGACTGGGAAGGATGTGTAGAGGACCGAAAGAGCACTTCAGGTTGTTGCTTCAACATTGGATCAGGGGTTGTCTCTTGGTTCAGTAGGAAGCAGAAGTTAGTTGCATTAAGCTCAACAGAGGCTGAGTACATGGCAACCAGTATGGATGCTTGTGAGGGGATGTGGGCGAGGAAGTTGCTTTCAGGAAGGAGTAAATTTGATATTTGATTGATGCACTGTTTTCCCATCTTGGGTTTTATCCGGGGGTTTCCATACCCAAAAACAATGTGTCTATTTTATGTGATTGATGTTGATGTTTCTCAGTATTCTTATTCCGCTGCAATACTAGTAAAATAAGTTAATGTGTGGTTTTTCAGTAATAATTAAATATATTGTTTAGCCCTAGTTGAGTTTTAATGGATAATTTACAGAACAATGGCTCAATCAACTAGGGAAGGAGCTAAAGGGAAAAGGAAAGGGAGAAATGTCCCATCCAATGTCTCCCCTCCTATTCCTCCAAGCACAAAGTCTTCTACTGCTCCTACTAGTGCTCCATCTGCTTCTACTGGAGCTCATGCTCCATTGAACCCTATTTTAGCAAGACAACCCAAGAAAAAAAAAATACCCTTTGTGGAAGTATCTGACAAGGAAATAAGGGCCTAGGGAAAAGCTAGGTGGGGGAGGCAATGTGTCTTGGACTTGCAATTTTTGCAAGAACGAGTTTAAGAGCACATACTACCAAGTTAAGGGCCATTTGTTGGCCCCTCCTTCTTGTGGGATTTCTTCATGTAAAGCAGTGAGTGTTACCCAAAGGAGGGATATGGAAAAAGAGGATCAAGAAGGCTTAGGCAAGGTAGCAGCAGGAAGCAAGAAAAATAATGAGGATCCTCTTCTATTCTTAAGGAAACTCTCTAGCATTCGACCTCCATTTCCACCGAGCATAGGTGATACGTATCCAACAAGAAAGAGGCTATCTTCAAGTGGTCCAATGGACAGGATTTTCCAACAAGAGGCATGAGGAGAGGTGGAACTTACCATTGCATTCTTTTTCTACTTCAACTTCATCTCATTCAATGTTGCATGGTCACCATTGTTTATTGAGATGTGTTGAAGTCTCATTGAACAAGCTCCAATTGGTTATGTACCTCCTGGTTTAGTGAAGCTTAGAACCACATTGTTGGTTAAAGAAAAGAAGGAGGTGGATAAAATTCTTGAGCCAATTAGATTAGCATGGCCCTCATTCGGAGTGAGTATTGTTTCTGATGGATGGATGGATCCAACGTGCCATCCACTCATCAATTTCATGGTATCTTCCCAAATTGGACAGATGTTCTTGAAAGCGGTGGATTCTCTTGGGAAATACAAGGATGCACATTTTATGGATGAGTTATTCATCAAAATCATTGAAGAAGTAGGTTTTGATTCTTGTGTACAAATCATCACGGACAATGCACATGTTTGCAAGGCCGCTGGCATGATTGTGAAAACTAAATATCCACAGGTATTTTCATTTTGGACACCTTTCATTGCTAATTTGCTCATTGTTTGAATTTATCACAAGATTCATTTAGGGGAAAGGTCATTTTAATGATTTGAGTTGTTAGTGTTGTAGAGTCATTTATACTTGCTTTATTGCTCTTATAGGTTTTTTGGACACCCTACATTGTACATTCCTTGAATTTAGCACTCAAATCCATTGCTTCAGATGTGACATGGATTGGCAACATTATTGAGGATGCACGCCATATCCGTAACTTTGTCCAAAACCACACAAATGCCTTCACCATCTACAAAGAGTACACACATCTTTCATTGTTGAAGATTGTAGAGACTCGGTTTGCTTCCTCATTCATCATGCTCAAGAGGTTGAGGGAGGTCAAAACCGCTCTTGGGTCCATGGTGATTTCGGAGTATTGGTCTTTCTAGAGAAAGCTAGATCAATGTACTTCAAAAAAGGTGAAGGACATGGTATTAGATGATGTTTGGTGGGAGAGGGTGGATCTTACCATTAAGATCATGGAGCCACTCATTTCTTTGTTGTGGTTTGCAGACACGGACCAACCCATCCTAGTGAATGTTTATGTGGGGTGGGATTCCATGATTGAGTCCATGTGGACCATTGTTATGGAGAATGAATGCCCCAAGTATGAGACATCGACAAAGAACTTATGGTCCACCATTCAGGGTATTCTTATCTCCAGGTGGGATAAGAATTGCACACCTTTGCATTGCTTGTCCCACTCCTTGAACCCAAAGTTCTACAGTCAGGAATGGCTCAATGGTGGGCCCTCACATAGAGTCCTTCCTCACATGGATGGAGAGATTTCACAGGGGAAGAAGATAGCATTTAGGTGGCTATTTCAGGATAGAGACTTACTTGATGAGGTGTAGGAGGGCTTTGTAGAGTTTTCCACTACTACTGGGAGATTTGGAGGCTATGATGTGGTAGGAGACAGGGGAGTTAAGAATCCCTATAATTGGTGGGCAACTCATGGGGCAACATGCCCTCTTCTACATAAGCTAACCTTGAGGATCATCTCTTAAGTTACATCATCCTTTTGTTGTGAGAGGAATTGGATCACATATGGCAACTTGTACAATTTGAAGAAGAGTAGGCTTGAGTAGTCCAAAGCATAGACGATGGTGTATGTGCACACCAACGTTTGTCTTATTTACAGGAAGAGGGAGGAGTGGGTGAAGGGAAAGACAAAGATGTGGGATGTCTTTCTTGATTATATGGGTTTGGACAACAGTACTGAGTTGGCATTAGCCAACCTGGATCTTAATGATCTAGTGCTAGAGCCGTTGACGTTTGATGATAGTGATCCTTTGGAGGGGTCATCCTCCACACCAATAGATGGGCGGAGAGGAGGAGGAAGAATAGAGCAGTGATGAGTTTGTTGATTTAGGCATGGAGGAGGACTATTGATATATGAGATTCTACATTCTTCCATCTTGATCTACCCCTTTTTGTATTTACTATTACTATTAGTTTATTTGGCATTTGCTAGTGGCATTCCGACATCTATGTAATACATTTTGATTTTGATGACTTAATGAGAAATATGGTTTTGACTCCTGAGTATTAACATCTTGATCTATGACTATATTGAGTATCATGAATTATCTATGTGTCTCATAATCTCATTTTGATTACGATTTGATTTATAAATGTGTAATTACTAATGTTAAATGTGCATTGATTCTAATTACTATTGAATATTTGTAAAAGATTGGATCTATATGTCTATATTTTTAATATATATATATATATATATATATATATATATATATATATAACATGTCCTGATTCCGGGGGTCACCATGTTCGTGTTGGACACTTGAATCCCCGTGTCCTTCGTGTCTCGTCTCCTCGTGTCAGGTGACTTAGCTCCAAAGCCTTTTCTTAAATGCCAAAACTCAAAAGATTACAAAGGAATACAAGCAGAGGTTTTTCCTTTTGATCTCAGATGAGGCAAAAGTGCCTTGCTTAAATAGAAAAAAGAGGCCCAGGGGGGGTGCATTAGCTAGAGGAAGTTAACTGGGGCGACTTGAGAGAATGATGGGATTTTCTTGGAGCTTGGCTTGAGTGAATGGCGCCACCTCTCATGAAGAGATGTGTTCTCTTCCTTGGAGTTATCACCTCCCACTCACAAGATGCCACATAAGAGATGCAACCCCTCTTGAATAGATGTGCCCCTCTCCTTCTTGAGATAACTCACCTCTCTTAGATTTGATTCCAATCAACCATATTTGGAGTTCAAATAACTCATATATGATCCTCAATTAACTGTGCCACAACTGAGATCCTGTCCTCGACATGTTCCCTCTAATTAGGAATGCCGATTTTGACTTTATTATGTCTTTTTTCGCTGTTTATTTGGTCTTTATTGCCCTTTTCGAGAGAAAATCATTTTTGATATTAAATAATCATGACTTTTCTTTCAAAAGTGGGTTAGGGGGTTAGGTGGGTGCTTTGAGTTAGAAAACGAGCACCCCCATAGCAAATTCCCCTTCCTAACACGACTTTTATGAAAACCATACCTGAGATGGTTTTCGACCTTTCTTTTCTCAGTCTCTAGTTGAGATAAATGTTGAGTGTCTATTAATCTTGTTGATGTATTTTTAACATCGAAATATATTGTGATGTATATTATCACTATATGTTGTTGTACCCCCATCAGAGATGTGTTTGCCTCCTTTCGTGATGTCATTATTGTGTATGGACCTGGAGGTACAACCTCCGTTGTAAGTCGAGGCAATAGTCCCTAGTGTAACATCATGTGATGTATTATTGGAGTCTCTCTAGGAGAAGTCGACTCTATTAGGGTAAGAGGTCAGCCGCAGTCATGTATTAGGTTAGTCACTTGAAAGGTATAAATAGGGAGGTGCCCCCCCTCATTTATACACACTCACACTCACTCAAGCTCCCATGAGGAGAGAGAGATAAGGAGGAGAGATAGATAGCTGTAGAATACTTCTTCTTATTGGGTTTGATCATCTTGTGATACAGTCTTGCGACATAACTATTTTGAGGAAGTTTGGGGGGTTTTCTCGTTTATGGTTTCCCCGGTGAAAATCTGTCTTGTGTATTTTCTCTATCTTGTGTATCTTGTTGTACTTGTTATTCTTTCAGATAAAGATCCTAATCAAGCTAATTAGATTAGAAAAACTAGCATGGTATCAGAGCCTCTTTGAAAGAAGGCACTATGCAGCAGCAGAAACTAGGGCTTCCTAGTTCAAGATCTTTCCTCCACAGATCATCAAGGAAAGAGGGTTAGGCTAACTCGCCCTAGAGGGGCACATCTGTTGGTGGAAGCAGAATCAGATTTGAAGAGAATGATTTGGATCAGTACATTAGTGGAGAAGTTCCAGAGCTAGAGGGATATGAGGCTAAGGCTACTCATAAGAAGAACTTGGTTAAAGCCAAGAGAACCATTACAGATTCTATTAAGGATCACCTCATCCCCCACGTGTCATTCTTCAAGACATCGAAGGAAGTATTTGATGCTTTGACAAAGATGTTCGAAGGAAAGAACATCAACCGGATGATGACATTGAGGATCTAGCTGAAGAATGTGAAGATATAGAACTCAGAGACTATACAGTCCTACTTCACAAGGGTTGCTCAAATCAAGGAACAACTTGAAGCAGTTGAAGATGTTGATTAATTTGTCATTGATGCCAACAGTGCCTGGTCATTGATGCCAACTGTGTCTGGTGAACGCTGTGGTTGTATTGGTCTTGGTGCCCCTTGTGGAGCCTCTCTGATGTCAATTTGATGCTCTATGTGTCCCTTTGTATGTGTTATAGCTTGGTCATGTGGGTGAGTGCTTGTTTGAGGTTTCTTTATTATAGCTTAGTCTTTGAAGCCCTCACACAATTTCCCTTGTTTCCCTCCTGATGTCTTAGCCTATTGATGAACCCCATACTCTAGACAAGAAGAAATGACCCATTCTGTGGTCATTTAAAATGACATACTTAATGAAGCTTGAAGCCCTTGACCTTGGTTAACCCTTTGACTTGACTTGGCGTATGATTTGGTCTTTGGCACCCTTATGTGTGGGATCTTTGAAGTCCTGAACAAGTTGAAGAATTTAAGGGTATTAGACCAAGAATTTGCAATTAAACCCATCATAGGGAGATAGTCCTCGTCAAGCCATTTCCATTGATATGTGGAGCGTCTTCTAACTCCTCATGGTTAAAGAGTTTTGAATTTTTAAAGTTTAATGATTAAAATTAAAAAATTAAACTATAATTTGAAAATACTATTGAGAGGTCGGCCCATTTAATAAACAACAAATTTTTGAATTTTTGAAGTCAAATAAATTATTAATGAATTAATTAATTTGAAGTAAACAAAAGGGAGGTCGGCTCATTCATTGTTTAAAGGATTTAAATTAATTAAATATTATATTTAACCTCACATACATGTATATATATAACACAACTATCATATACAATTTCGTGTGAGAAAGTGAAGTGCATTCGTGGTCTTGACTTAGGCTGCTTCAGACCCGAAATACTACAGCAGAATATTTGTTTTTGGGGTTACAATTTTAAGGAGGCTACAGGCTATGACTACAAGTCTACACCTTTACCACAATCCAAATTTTGGGAGGTCTGATATCTCAGTTACAGTTTCGATTTGGAGGAAAGCTACAGTTTGAAGACACCTTTTGATAGTCCCGAAGTGGAGAAGAGACTGCTGCTGTCTCAACTTTTAGTTTGCAACAGTTCGAGCTATTTGCTATCACAGACACGAGCTAGTCAACAGTCCTAAGTTATGACAGCCAACAATCCCGAGTTTTGAATGAGTTGGCAGTCATGAGTTTGCAGAAGCACAAACTTTGAAAGAGTTAGCAGTCCCAAGCTTGAAGGAATCATCCACAGCAGGTCATGATTTTTCTCTATCAGGCACGGTCTGAGGTTGGTCAAAATTTCATAAGTCTACAACAGTCCAAGTGACATACTCAGGCAATGAATGAGGTACATTCAGACAAGACATGGTATGCACAGTGATGAAATATAGTGATAGATGTATGCGATACATGTGTATGTACAGTGATGAAATACAGTGATATATATATGTGTGTGTGTGTGTGAGATGTCAGCGATATGCTTAGTATGCTCAGTGATATGTTTAGTAGACTCAAATATGATCAGTAAGATGCTCGGTACACAGTGATATGCTTAGAATGCTCAGTGATATGTTCAGTAGACTCAGATATGATAAGTAAGATGCTCAGTACACAGTGAAATGCTCAGCTCTGTAATGTTTACACAGTAATATGCTTAGTATCTCAACAGAAGAAAATGTAGAAGGAGAGATTGTGATGACTACCTTTAATGGCATCCCAAGATCATGGGACTCGTTCATTCAAGGAATCTGTGCAAGAAAGAAGCTGATTACTTTCAGCCGACTCCGAGAAGAATGCACACAGGAAGAAGCTCGACTTGTAACAAGAGAAGAGAAGATGGGAGCAACTGAAGATGAAGCTCTCATTGCTCACTCCAGGAAGAACTACAAGAAGAAGGAGAACCACCAGCACAACAAGAAGAAGGACAAGAAACAAAAGAAGTTGAGAAAAGATCCTTCTAACATCCGATGCTACGCTTGTGATGAAAAGGGACACTTTGCAAGAGACTGTCCCAACAGGAAGAAAATACATCATGCTCATACCGTCAAAGACGATGACCCAACAAACAAAAGATTCAGAAGAGAGAAGGATGATTTAGATAAATAATATGTGCTAATCTCAGCACTCACAGCCTACAGGACAGGCACTATCTCACATGGAAGCAATGATTGGCTTGGGGATAGTGGGGCATCTAAACATGACGGGATACAAAGTATCAGTCGTAAATATGTCTGAGCATGAGTCACCTCACAAGTTGAAACTTGGGGATGATTATCAATACCCCATAAAGGGAAGTGGAGAAGCTTCATACAAGCTAGACTCTGAAAAATCTTTAAAGATGAAGGATGTGCTATATGTTCCAGGATTGAAGAAGAATCTTCTCTCCAAACCCCCCCACCAGCCCTTTCTAACCTTGGCCACCCCTCAAATCCCCTCGGTCTGCTCATTTGGAGGCTCACCCTCCCATGTTGGACTGTCTACACACCTCGACCAACCTCATTTAGGCTCAGTTCACCCCTTTTGGGGTTGTCCTAGGCTGCTGCAACCCTTGGTCTCTTGTATTACGGCATGTCTCTGGCTAAGCCAGTTAAGAGACCATCCTTTCAGTGGCTGTTAACCTCACAGACTGGCTTGTGTAATCCCAATACAAGGTCTGCAATTTTGTGCAAACCTCTCTTTTCTTCAATAACCCTGCACAAACATGTCTAATGTCGGTTAGAATGCTGGTTTATCAATGCCTGAATGATGACAAGTGGAAATTCATGTGAAGGACTTTTAGTAACATTGTTTATATAGCCTATTTTGTTGTCACAAATTGCAAAACAGTTCATGGCCAATTATACCTTCTGAAGCACATTATTTATAACATGTCCTATGCTTCAAACTTGCACACTAAAATATACTATTTGCTTTCCTGGAGTGAACTTATAATGAGATATCGATTTCTTCATAATTGACTCATATGCATGTTTAAGTTGGATATTGTATACTTCTATAACGCACATTGCTAGTACACATACACTTATCACTTAGGCTCTTGATTAGCATTGGTGGTTGATTGATGGACATTGTATGGTATCTACATGCTAATCTCTCATAAGTATTTATGACATGTGCATACAAACCTTGAAAACATGATCATTATATGATAGTATTGGATGCATTCTTACTTTCTACTTGGTTGACCTATTGCTGCTATGCTGATATACTGGGTTGACTACACTTATGCTTACATTACTCTCATTTTTCAAACTTAATGCTCCTACCCTTTTTATTCGCTACACTTTAATGAATGACATGTCACACTTGTTACATGATATAGGATTGATCTAACTGAAGTTAGTATGCTATTTGCACTCACAAAGTTAGTACGTGTATGTGTGGTATTGTCTTCTTCAATCCTCGAATTGACTCCATGAAGGAACTGGTCACTAATCCTCTCCAAAGAAGACATTATTTAATGTTTTAGTGTCCTTACAGATTTGCTATTAGGGCTCTCACCTAGGAGGTTCCGACTTCCAAAGAAGTTTTGGAAGAGTGGCTAAGGTGAGAGTGGTCACTCTCTCCATTGTTTGCTTATCAGTGACTAGCCCTGCTAGTTCACCCGGTAATACCACCGACTGAGGGTGACACTGTCGGAACGGGCTGAAGATTCAACCATCAGAACATCAAAGTGTCTCCACTACCAATTAAGGAAAAGAAAGGGTAGATGCTAAAGCCGTCAGGCATGGTAGAGACCTTGGATAGTTGCAAATTAGTTTCGGACAGAAATTGGGCAGCCCCAAGTTGGGGGAAGGTGTGCCCATCACAACTGCAGATTTTAGGCAACCAATGTCAATAAGAAAGACTGCAGTAATTGAGCAAAAGAGTTTGCAAAGATGGCCTCTAGTTTGAGGCGTGAGGACAAATTGGAGGGGGTCCCCAACTTTGTTCAGTGGAAGATAAGAATGAGCACCATTCTTAAGGAGAACAGGTTATGGTACCTGGTAAACTTAAAAACTTTAGTGACAATAGCAACAGATGCCAAGGAAAAGGAAACTCATCAATTCAAAGTCCAAAGGTTACTCCTTAATGGAGTAAAGGACCATTTGATCTCACACCTTGGTGAGAAGGATACTGCCAAGGAGATGTGGGATACTTTGAGCAGACTATATGAGGCCAAGAATAAAAACAAGAAGATAGCATTACGAGACAAACTCCATAGCATTTTGATGGTCAAAGGAGAAACAATGGCCTCCTATATCAACTTGGATCAAGTAGGTGAAAGATGAGTTACATGCAGTTGGGGACAATATCCTAGACCCAGAGATGGTGCGAATTGCCTTGAAGGGCTTCACTAAAGACTGGGAAGTCTTTGTCACATGTGTGGTTAGAAGAGAAAAGCTTTCGGATTGGAGCAAGTTCTGGGATGACTTCACTCGGGAGGAAATCCTAAGAGGATTTCAAAAACAAGAGGATGAGGAAGAAGAGGAAAATCTTTCCTTGGCCTCCAGATTCAAGGGTAAAGGAAAGAAGGGAGAAGGACCTTCTATTGGCATCAAAAGGAACGATATGAGCAAGATCCAGGGTTTTTCTTGTGAGGAGTTTGTCCATTATGCCAGCCAATGTTCTACTAGGAAGAAAGGTGACAAAGGGAAGAAGAAGAAGTAGATGGAAGCAACAACAGAAGGAAAGGGTGAAGTGGATGACTTCATCGCTAAGTTTGATGATTAGTTTTCACTCATTGTTTTTCTTGGATGTGTGGCCAGCCGTGGCTGGTACATAGATAGTGGAGCTACATGGCACATAATTGGAGAGGGTTTAGTGCTTCAGGATGCTTCAGAGGTAGACTCTACTTGTTATGTGAGATGTGGAGCCCACATCAGGTTAGCAGTGGAAAGACTAGGTGCAATCACCTTCCACCTGGAGTTAGATTATACTCTTAAGGATAGCGAGAGTATTGTATGTCCTTGAGATGAGAGTCAGTGTGCTCTCAGTTTCAGTCTTGGGGGATGAGGGCTATGCATTGCATTTGTAGGATGGAGTGGTGTTCATTCACCATATGAGAGAAGGTATTCAGGGTGCAGTGACGATTGACATCAGGGATGGAAAATTATATAGGCTGTTGGGACAACCAATAGTCATCTTCAAAGGGAGTTTGGAGCAAAAATCCAAAGGGAGTTTGGAGTTTGAATCAGTGTCTGAGAGGGAGCATGAGGCTCATCTTAGCAGGCCTACGTGGTATGAATTGACATTGATGGAGGAGCACAGAGATGTAGATCAAAGTCCAACAAAGGCAGTAACATGATCTTATAGTTCAGAGGGAGTAGGGTCTTCCAGTTCAGAGGTTCAAAGGGAGCAGGATCTTCCAGTTCAGAGGGAGTCGTTGCAACAACAGGCGACTAGGTTGATCATGGAGGAGGTGTCTCCAAAAGTACCTCCCTCGCTAAGAGGGAGTGTTGGTTTTTGTAGCTCAGTAGGTACTTCTATTTTGGGGGTGTCTATCAACATAGAAGGACCCAAGGTGATTTTAGACATGTATTTGTAAAAGTGAATTTATAACAGCTCATGTAAATGTTCTATTGGCCCATAGTATTGAAGTGCCCATGGTATTTGCATGAGTGTGAGATTATAAAAGGATCCGTAGGGTATGATCATGGTCATAGGAGAGAAGGACATCGTCTATAGTGGTCAACATCATAGTTCCAAGAGACAAATTTCCTCTTGTAGTGAGCAGTCTAGATCTAGAGTGGATCTAGGGTTTTTTTGTCTAGTTTGTAGAGAGGATTTGTAGCATCTTTCTAGGTGTTTGGTCCAAATCCAGAGAGTGTATCCAGAGGACTACTGTGGTTCTTGTTGTCACATACATAGTAGCTGTGCTACCATGATTCTAGAGTAGTTATGAGCATATTTCTGAGCCAGTCGTTTACTATGAGATCAGTAGTTCATGAGCATTTAGTTGACGATTACTCCTAAAGTTAATGGACCCAGACCATACAGATTATCGGTTTCATGCCATGATTGAGCCTCATGACCCCATATTTGATCACTGAGTTAGCTATTCTTTATTTATTCAGAGCAAATATATTGACAGTGGCCATGATATCAACAACAGCGGCCTTTCAGTATTATAGATCAGATTCGGGTATATGATCCGGTTGGTATATGGTTTATGCACTTGGATTATAGTTATGCTCTTTTTTCTATTTTAGTAGCTTGACTTGGTGTATGATGGTTATGCATTGGTGATATTTTATCTTTCTTTTATCGATGGTCTAGAGTAAACATGATCTATTTGTTTAATTCAGGAGGTTCTTTTATATACTCATTGGTCATGTCCTTTTTATCAGTATGGACTTGGTCATTTCCTTATAGGGACTCAACTTGCTAGTCTTGGCATCACTTTATCATTGTCTTCACCCATCCGTTTTTATCCACTTTTGTTTTACCTGTGACTTGTATCTTGAGTAGTGACATTGAGGATTTCCCCTGCCTATACCTCCATGTTGGAGTAGATCCCATGTTTATCTTGTGTCTCGGTGTTGGTTTATGTGAACAAGTAGTCCAACCAACAATGTCTTTAGACACTACAGTATTGGAATGCATAAACCCCATATCTAAATGATGCAAAAAAGGCAAGCTGCGATTAGTAGTGCTTTTAAGCGCTAATGCCTAAAAATAAATGTTATAAAACTAGTCGGCGACCAAAGGATGGGCACTCATCTGTTGTATGATGTAAAGCTCATTTGTCCCTACAGGGAAACAAGGTGGCAAACTCGTCAAGGCTATGGATGCTCGCTGGCAGTGCGACTAGGCCGAGTCATTTTCTGGGGCTTAGAAGGATTTCCAGGAAACCTGTCTTTGAAGGTTGGCTAGTATATTGTGTTAAATTAATAAATGCCTTAAAGTTTAATGTGCTTGAATTCTTAAATCTTGTTAAAGATTACTTGTCTAGAGTTTAGTTGAAACATTCTCATTATTCCACCCATCTGTGAGCAACCACCTTTCCCTAGTGTTCATCTATTCCAACATATGTGAAGTGTGGATCCCCTTTGTCCTTCAGCCGGGATGTTCATAATGTTGAGAGTCAAGTCATTCCCCTTAGCCTGACCTTGTTTTCTCCACTGTCATTGATGATTAGCACAATGGTCAAGTCTATAAATGAGTATACACTCGAGACTCTTGTTTGGAGTAACTGATCGCTTTGATTTGAACTTATTATTTATGTTTATTACTTATGATTGCCAATAAAAAGACACTCATCTTTAGTCATTCTGCTAACATAGATAAGGAAGCATTCTTTATCCATCCGTGCTTTGTAGTATCAATGATTTTCAGTTGGGTCATCATTTTTTGTTATTTTTGACTTGGTCAACTCAATTTGACCAAGTCAATAGCAAGTTCTGGGGTGAGTTTGGTTGACAATGTGTGATATTGCTTATTCAATTTCCATTAGATGATTTCATGCCTTAGATGGTGGTTTCTTGGGATGGCTTGCATTATTATGGTTATCAGCATTTATAGGCCTTATTTTTATTATTATCTGAGCTTGGATAGACCTTTTGGTGTATCTTTTGATGGCCATGTGGTGTATAAGTACTCATTCCTAGTGGAGTTGGTCATTTTGAGTCCATTGGTGCACTCAGTTTTCAGTTTCGGGCACAAGTGTTTGATATTTTGGTTAGTTCATCTTCCAACTGCTGGATGCCATATAAAAATGGTATTTTATTACTTTTAGATATATTTTATTCTCATAGGGCGCCATTAGAGGACGTAGTTGTTCAACCACTCGTTTTTACCATATGGCTTTTTTCTCGGATTTATTTTTGAGCTCAGATTTGGCCCAGGTGTGGTTAGCAACAAGTTACAAGCGTTTTATCTTCCAGGAGGATGTTTCAGACACATTAAAAATGAAGAATTGGCTAACAAAGGAAACTGATTTGGTCTAGTGGGGCAAGGAAATGGCATGAAACTTGTTCAAGGCATTCCATTGACACCGTTTACACTTTTTGGCATGGTTTTCACCCTTTGTGGGGTCTACATGTCCTAACTCGCATCATTTTGGGCATTTTCTTATGTTATTGAGGGCGGCACGACTTAGTGATTTTAGTCACTTTATGTTATACCTTGATATATTATGATGTTGTGCCTTGGGGTCATGATGTTACACCTCCTAGCCCCACCATGTGTTATGTTATTATTTCTAGTCATCTTTCATGTGGTGCGTCCCCCTTAGGCGTCTTAGAGGGAGTGTGCCCCTCCTATCTTTGAGTGATCTATGTATATGTTATCCGACTCACCTTAGCCGTTGATTTTATTGTTGTATCTTTTGATCCTAGACGTCTATACTTTTGGAGCTAGGAATTTTGTATTGGAGAGATCTATATATTGGGATGCTCTCTCATTTGTAAAGTGACTTTTGGTTCTTGGATTCCAGTGATAATAAAATATTTTTGTGGAAATTCTCAGAAGCTTTGTCGAATGTTTTGTATGAATATTGGAAAGTCTTTCTCTCTGTAGCATTCTTGTGGATATATGCTTTGCTAAACCATTTTTGCGGGGTGCCATACTCTTGATGGAGATAACGATTTGATGGGGCCGTTATTGTGACTGAGCTCCATATCTCTTCCTCAAATTGTTTTTGGTTCAAGGAGTATGTTTATTGTATCTTGTGATCATCTTGATGCTTTTTGACTCATTCTTTATCGGTCTTTTTTCTCTTCGCGAATTGATTCGATTCTTACTTTGTAGATCTCTTTCGCAGGAGGAGGGCGCATTGGTCATCTTGGAGGCATAGCGATTTCACTTAGGGAGACATAGGAAACACTCGTAATTGATCGGAGAGGGAAGATCATCATCATACTTGGCGGCCGCAAGCATTTCCATGTACGTTCCATTTGTATTTTGTTTTTTTGGGATTTATTCCAATTGTCACAACAAAACCCTAAAAGATAAAAACCTCATTTTCTATATCTAATAGATCGGGCGATTTTTTGGCGATAATATTAAGAAGCCAAGTCTAAATAAATTAATAAACCCTAGATCTGAAGTTTGAATCGAAACCGACCCCATTTACCCTCAGATCTAGCACTGGTCATCTTTAGGCAAATCGCCCTCCTTGGGTTTTTAGTTATTTTTTCCAGATCGATCATTTGGGTATTGCTTGAACCCTTTCAATTTACTAGATCTATCATCAAGCATTCATCCTAGTGTCATTTTGTCCTTGATTTCCTCATTTGGGTCCACATATTGATCATTCGCCTAAACCCTAGGTGGATCTCATTTGGGTATTTTTAGTTGGCACACTAGATCTATCTAGATCTAATGACCTAAACTCATTGTGGTATGTCGTCTTTTGAGTTGAGTATTTCTCTTTTGCATAAGCCTCCTCAACTTAGTCCTAAAACCCTAGGGACTACATTCTTTTCCTAGATCTAGATTCATCCATTCAAGATCTACTCTTACTCCACATTCCTAACTTTTAGATTGTTTTGAGCTGGTTCGCTAGCCCTCATAGGCTGGTAGGGTCTTCCCCTTGATCTTGCTCATAGCTTGATCTAAAGTGACAAGAGCCCATCCGGTGTGACAACTACTCTTCTACAGTAGTGGATAGGGCCCTTGCAGTGTCACTTGGTTAGCTATCCTACTTCTACCGTCTCGGATAGGATACCCTTTGGTGGTAGCTACACTCTGTGTGATAACAGTTCTATTGTAATCAAATCCTGCAATAAGAAGAAGACAAACATTTGTTGGTTTTCCTCGAAGGACTGGTGTTTCCAATGTAAATTCTTGTGTTGTGGTTTTCTTTGTTTATGGTTTGCTTAGACAGTGTATTATCAGTTTTAGTGTTCAGTTCTGCAATATGGTTATCTGCTAGTTGTAACCGAAGTAGACATTAAAGACGCTGTTAATCAATGGTTTAAGCATAAAAAATTGCATTTCACAGTTTCACAGTTTCTTCCTCTTTTTTCTCCCTCCAAAAATTGCATTTCAGCCTTTTCCCCAAGTCATTTCCATGTGGGGTCAACATTTACATGCTAGGCATTGAACTTACGAATGATGGACAAGTTCTGTCAAGTTTTAGTGAGTCAGAAATGTTTGATCCTAGTTGGACTAGTTTAGTTGAGTTCAGCTTCGGTGGTGAGTTTTAGACTGAGTTTTTCCAAGTGCTCATTTTAGGATGGAATTGATAAGATTCACGAGTCTTGGATGTGTCTTAGTGTACTAGTTTTCCTAACCTCCATTGTACGATTTCTAGAATTGTATATTTCCTAATTTTAAGATGGGCTTTCCATTCTATCCGGATCCTTTTTTTGTTTCCAAAAAAATATTTTAAAACTAATTTGCATATAACGGAAAGAAATAAGTATTAGGAATTTTTTTTGTGGTGGTTAGATTGATGCTAGGCATAGAGTTAGCAATGCTCGTCACTATTGATCACTTTCCTGTTTTAGTGGTTAATTTGCGACTTTTTTCCAATAATAATACTTGCTATAAACATGTTTAACCGTGCAACATAATCATGCAATACATTGCTATATTTTAGTGTACCAAAAAGAAAGAGTTCAACAATTGTTCCATCAGTTTTGTTAGCATGCCCATAATGCTGAAAACTTTAGCATTATTATTCCCAATTTCATGTATAATATTTCTTAACATTAGATCTTATTGTTTAACTTGTGCAAAGTGTGACTTTTTGAACACAATCTATTTCTATATACAAATTTCTAAGATATCTTGAACTTTTTGTTTCTTTTATGATTATTGTATAAAACTGTGTCGTAGTTTATACTTCTATGCTAGATCTCATGCCATTTTATATGTCATTTTTATTTCATTTTAAGTTTCTTCCCAATTATGCTATGGTTTATAGGGATTTTTATGGTATTCTCATGGTTTTCTTTCAGGTCATGAAGGCTTCCAAAGGAAAGGCAAATCCAACATTGTTAAGCAAGATACTATTAGACAAACTGAATGCGAAACAATGAGATCATATTAGTATTGCATTGTTGGAAGAATTAATGTATTTGTATCCTTCAACAGTTTTGGGTGACAAAAATAGAAAATAATCAAAATTGAAGAGATTCTTGCAATAACTTTGCATTGATTTGTCTTGATTTCTTTTCATAGCAAGATCTCGAAGATGTGCTCATTATGATAAAATGTTGTCTCATCACATTTCTTTTTAGCCCAATTAAAAAAACAATTGAAATGGATTCAGTGTGGGCATGTAAAATTCTTCACTACTAGGCAACATAATTAAGAGCTGTGCAGTATGAAGCAATTCCGAAGAACAAGATAACAACAAAAAAGCTTGTATTACAAGCATTATAAATTCAATCATATGCATCGATAGAATGCATGATGATCACCCATTACTATTCACAGACACTTCATACAAGTAAAAGCCACAGCATGCATAGTGCATACTAGTAATATCATTTCTTCTAATATTCTTGGTACACATCCATATTTATGTAATACACAACACTTGCGCTTGTTTTGATGTAGCCATGGACAGTGAGAGGTTATGTTCAGATAACCTAAATAGTTATGTTAGTTGCTAACACAATTGCTTGGTCTAGCTGATTAGTAGCTTGATGCAACTAATTATAAATGTTTGTGCTAGTTTTCTCTTATGAAATGTCTTTGATGGGTCCAAGCAAAGAGGTCAGCTTTGTCCCAACACGTTGATCCTCACAGAGGCCTAACCACTAGACCAATCTGGTTTTGTTTGATCTTGCCAGACGATTCTACTTTTCTGCATGTGTTTGGACCTATTGTGTTCCTAGAGGCAAATTAATTCCATGAATAGTTCTTGACTGGTGCTTCTAATTGGAAAATCTTTACCATTTTTAAGTTTTAAATACCATTATGTTCTAATAGGGAGAAGGTTGGATTGTCTTGTTGGACACTATTCTTGTATGCGAATTTGTTCATTTCAGCTCTAGGAGTACAACATTCTTCACATTCTGTTGTGAAATATGGGTTATTACCTTCAATAGCACTTGTTTAACAAAATTACATAATGGATTTGATGTGCCATTCTTCAACATTCAACTTGACTTCATAATCACTAACCGCTTGACATATATGTTTACCCCAAGTTATTCACTATATTAAACTGTTTTATAGTTTTTGGCATTTAGTGACTAACACGTTGTTGATGCATATTATTATTATACAATGTACTTTATCACTGAGTTAGTTGTGAGTTAAGTAATGAGGTCCAATTTTTTAGTGGCTTTCAGAGTCCAACATATGAGGTATCGTTTTTGGCATTATCTATGTAGAGTAAGTTATTAATGTGACCCATATCCCATGAGTATAGTCGCAATTGACCAATTTCTCATTGTTTTGAATAGTCCACTTAGTGCTCATTGCATCAAGTGATGCCCAAAGGGGTACGTGAATTGAATCACATAGCATCAATCATCACTTCCGGGGCTTGCACCTAGTAATTAGGATTTTGTGGGAGGTTAGCTACTGCAAGACTCCATCAGCTCAAGCTCACTTAACTATGGAGTTTTTTCCATAATGAAGCCCCTTGGCTTGCTACCCCATTTGCAAAACCTTAGCAAGTATTGTGCCTTATGAACTATTCAATTTTGAGCTCCCTTACTCTTTTTATTTAAGTATTTAGGGGATTTCGGATTCCAACATATGAAATATCATTTTTTTGGATTTCTGCGTAAAGTGAGCCATTAATTAATGACCCATATCCCATAAGTATATTTGTAATTGACCAATTTCTCATGGTTTTAAATAGTTCACTTAGCACTCATTGCATCGAGTGATGCTCACATGGGTGAAGAAGTAGGATTGGGACTAGCGAAATGAATTGCATAGCATTAATCATTACTTTAAAGGCTTGCACCCAGTAATGATCATGACTTCCTGGGATGTCACCCATCCCAAGGCTCCACCGGCTCAAGCGTACTTAACTATGAAGTTTTCCCCACAGTGAAGCCCACTTAGCTTTCTACCTCATTAGCAAAAACCTTAGCAAGTATTGTGCCTTGTGAACTATTCAGTTTTGAGTTCCCTTGACTCTTTTTATTCAAGTATTTAGGGGATTTCATAATTTCACATATGATATATCATTTTTGGGATTATCTTTGTAGAGTAAGTCATTAATCTATGACCCGTATCGCATGAGTATAGTTGAAATTGACTAATTTCTCATGGTTTTGAATAGTCCACTTAACACTCATAGAAAGTATTGTGCCTTATGAACTATTAAGTTTTGAGCTCCATTAACTCTTTTTATTTAAGTATTACTGGATTTTGTAGTCCAACACATGAGACAAATGTTTTGGGATTATCTGCATAGAGTAAGTCATAATCTATGACACATATCCCATGAGTATAATCACAGCTGACCAATTTCTCATGGTTTTGAATAGTCCACTTAACAGTCATTGCATCGGGTGATGCTCGCAGGAGTGAAGAAGTGGGATTGAGACTAGTGAAATGAATCACGTAGCATCAATCATCACTTCTAAGGCTTGCACCCATTAATTAAGACTTCCTGGGAGGTCACCTATTTCAAGCCTTCTCTGTCTAAAGCATGCTTAATTGTTTAGTTTTCCCCACTGTTGCCGCCTAATTCACACTTTAAGATGCAGGAAAGTCACAACCTGCTATGTGTGTCCTTGGGGGCAAGTGAGAGCTGTGGACCACTGTCACCACAGTCCACAACTCCTCCGTTTAGGCAAGATCCCAACAGAGCCAAGGGGGGTAGTCCCTATGGGAAAACTAAGTTCCAGATTTATTAATTAATTATAGATTAATTAAAGGGATCGTCTAATAAGAAATGAGGCCAGGACTCTAAGAGATGACAATCAGACTGATGCAATATGCAAGATTTAAATGACAGTCAACCTTTTACTTTAAACCAGTGCCTAGATAATGGAGTCAAAAGATAGATTAACAATTTACAAGTTTACAAAATAATTTAGAGATTTAAGCTATGATTAAACTACAGCTTAAGTGTTTAAAACTGAGATAAACGAATGATATAATTATAAATGACAATGAACCAAAATATTAAGCAATGCACAGATAGTTTATCAATGTATACAATGTGAACAAGATTTCCAATATGGCAGAGAAGTGCTTTGAGTGAAAATGATTGAACCAACCGTAAATTAAATAATGGAGAGACTTTAAGCAATTAAGCATTCACCACATAACGATTGCAAAAATGAAAATAAATGTGACTGAAACGTAAAGTGTTGGAAGTAAAAATTGTAGTGCAATGTTGGAGTGAAAGAGTGCTTGAAATAGGAGAGTGTTGTAGAACCGGTTTTGAAATGTCTCTTGGTTTATTTTAGTTGATTTTATTAAAGTTTTTCTTCATGGATTAAGTTTTAGAATCGGTGGTGTGACTGCCCCGATCTAGTTCTTTTCAAATCGAAGAGGGAGTGCTGTTGCGCTCAACAAAGTGGGAAGAAGCCCACCCGTAGCTCACAGGTCAAACCCCAATGGCCTGATGCTCAACAAGGAGGACGTCAAAGCGCCTAGAGACCCCCCACGGTCTACTACCCCAAGTCGCCTCCAAGGTCACTGTTTTTAATCAACCGGAAAATCACTAGATGGATGCCTATTAAACTAAGACTTCCCTGTCCCCTGGTCGTATCTCGGAGTACCCCGAAGGGTGATAACCGAGTAGAGGAGCAGGATGTGGGAAGTTGTTGTTGGTAAGTTTTAAGATTTAATTTTATCTGGGTGATTAGCATGCAAGGTTTATTTTAAAGCGATCAACAAGATCAACCACGCTGTATCCCTTATGGGAGGTGCCGGTATTTGATCTTGGACTTGGAAAATAAAATGTTTGATTGTAGTAGATAAAATGAAAGTTGTTTTAATTACCTAATCCCTCTACTTCCCCTGCTTTTCATATCCAACTTGAAGTCCCTAAAGGGAGATGACAAGTGGATAGAGGATACACAGGTTTAGTTGGGTTGTATGATTACTTTTTTAACAGGAAAATGAAATTGCATAAACATGAACTTGAAACAACTATTATCCTACTTCCTACTCTACTTCCTAATCTATTTGTTGTAGATTACAAGTGGTTACAAAACTTTACAGAATACCCCAAGAGACTCTCGTTGGGGTTTACAATAATCAGAAAAAAAATGAAAGAGAGGTGAGGGCTTGAACCCCTTTTGAACCGGTTGAAGGAATCCTAGGCCTATTCGGGCAGCAAATCTCATTCACTTGTGCATAACCTGTCATAAACCAGCAAGCTATTCTTCGTTGGAAATCACAAAAAACACTAAAGAATTTCTTAGAAAAAATTAGTACAAAAATTTACAAATTTACAAAAAAAATCTGAATGTAAAATTTTGCAGAAATATGAGATTTAGAGGGCTGGGAAATGAGTTTCGAGCCACCTAAACAATGTCTAAATAGCAGAAATAAAAGCCCTAACTAATATATGATAGGTTGGGGCCCTAAAACAAGGGTTATATTCACTATACAGTGAATAAAACCCTTTTTCAGGAAGGCTGGAAGTCAATGGCCGAATTTAAAATATGCCGAAATGAGATTCTTGGAGGGATCTCCTTGCTTGGACAACCTGCAAATAAATCTATGTCTGTAAAAATCGTAATCCTAGTGATGAATATCTAACAGTTCCTGCAAAATACTTTGAAAGACGATGTTAGATCATTCACAAAAGAAAGCAAAAACACTTTTACTCTCTAATCTCTCCACAAAACACTTTGTGGAGAGCTAACTAGAATAATACGAAATGCAAACTAGAAAAATACAAGTTACCTTACAAAGATTTGAATCATAAAAGAATTTGCAGCATAGTGTCCTTCCAAAGAAATTTTTATTAAATGGCCCGACTAGGGCAAAGCTTCAATACAAAGTGTAGCAAGAAAATATGAGAGTAAGAAGAAATTTTGGGCAGCATAACAATAGCATGAGAGATCCTATCTAATGAGGGAGTGAGACCCTCATTATATAGTTGAGGCAAACTCCAACCCCCTGAAGCTCAATGGCTGAGATTAGATCTAGATCTAGGGTTTAATCTCCACCACTAGATCTAAGTATTTGACATTCCATTTTTCTCAATTAATCCTCACCCTTAGATTAATTTTTAATCAATGGGCTAGAAGCTTAATCCATGTCTTAACAATATTTACCTTTGGATCTAGGCCTTTGACCAAAGTTTACCCTTAGATTTGCTTTTAGGTTTTAGATGGGCCCATAGGCTAGGTGCCCCTCTAAATTTGGTGGCCTCTCCTCTAAGTATAGCTTTGACTTCAAAATACATGAAAAAACGTGGGCCCCAAAAGCTAGCGCCCTCCTTCTAGATTTGGCTGGACGTCTTCTTAATATGGCGGCCTTCTCTACATATGGCGCTTCTACCAAAATAGCGCCCCTTTAAAATTGATGTGGCGACCTCCTCTTGTGAGCGCCCTTTTTATGAACTAGCGCCCCACTAAAAATGGTGGCGTCTCCTTTTATGGTGTAGCGCCCTCTATATTGGTGCGTCCTCTAAATTTCT